>JAVJIF010019179.1:0-85208 GCA_038442645.1 Agave tequilana
TACAGTTTCGCAATACCCTACAGTTATGAGCAACCATCCTTCTCAACTACAGTAACCTCACCAGAAACCAATGAGAGGATTATTCTAATGTCTGATGAGGAGGATGAAGACAGTGGTATGCCTTTCGGCAACAGTCAGCTCGACACGAACAGACAGAGTGTCAGTGCATATGGCTGATAATGGTAATGATGACCCCCATCGACGGTTGGAAACTAAGGAGCAAACCTCTAAGACTCAGCGAAAAGCCTTGGACAACATTCAACAGATGTCGCCGAACTCCTCACTAACTGGAGTAAACAATGATACCAGGAGGAATCATAATGAGGAAGAACATCATAACGATGAACAACCGAAGACTGAGAAGTCAAAGGAAAGTTCTTCTATGGATGCTGAAGTTCTTAAAGGCATCCTAGCTTAGATCGCATCCCTAACCCAGAGGGATAAACTAAAGAAAGTAGGGGCAGTCTGTCCTTACCCCTTGGAATGGGATTCAGTACCATACCTGCCAAGTTCAAGCTACCAACATTACATATGTATGATGGTAAGAGCTCTCCAAACCAGCACATCTACTACTTCCGGTCTCAGACCGATAACGTTATAGATTACGATGCTATTATGGCCAGACTGTTCATCGGCACACTGAAGGGGGTAGCATTCGACTGGTTCCGAAGCCTCCTCCGGGGCTCTATCAATTCTTAGATCGACTTAGAACTCGATTTCTTTCTCATTTTTATGAGGATGACACTGAGGTAACCATGGACAAACTCCTCTCCACCGTACAGAGGAAGGGCGAATCTGTCCGTGACTACATTTAGCGGTTCAGAAACTTGTCTTTGATATGCCTAGCAGGGATGCCATTGACCATGTTCTTACAGACGTGCATGCATAACTTTCTGGACCAAGTGGAGATTCGTATGGGGGCTGTCAAAGCCCATACCTGGAAGGAAAAAATAGTCGAACAAGTTGAGATAGCCGAAAGTCGGCTAAGAAGTTCGAACCATCTACCCTAAAGGCAAATGGGGTATGAATAATAAGGGGCGCAACGACATTGTACGCGCCGGAAAAAGGAGAAAGAAGGTCTTTACTGTAAAGTTTTCCTTGAATCAGATGAAAAGATTACAACAAAAAAAAAAACTTTCCTTCCAGTTACAAGGGAGGGAGGATATTGAGTCTTGAATCTCCCTTTATTTAATGCTGGGTTCTTCGTGTGGCGGTGGAGAGTGAATCTTGTTCTCCGTTGACCGGATGACCGTCGGGATCGTCAGGGATCTCTCTTCGGCTGGTAGAAAGAATAGCACAGCTCTTGTCTACCAAAACTCTCAAAGAGAAGGTAGGCAAAGAGTAGCTTGTACGCAGCAAGCTTGACGAAGAGTTGAGCTCTCTCCTTTTTCTGCCGGGTCTGGTCGTCTGATTGCCGAATCCTCTTATCACCAAATGCCTTTGATTGCTGATCGCCAATTGCCACTCTCCTCTTATCGTCCCCTCTTCTCTCTGATTGCCTCTGATTGCCCGACCTCATAGCAACCGAGGCTATTTATAGAGGTCCTAGGGGGTGAACGTGCCCCCAAAAAATGCTTCACGATGAGGGGTGACCTCCCCGCTATGTGGGCGGCGATTGGCCCCATAACCAGGGCGGTTATAACTGAGACGCCGGGTTTAAGCCCACACGCCTTGAGGTTGGGGTGCGAGTGTCGAGCCCACGCGCCTTGATGCTGAGACGCGGGTGTCGAGCCCGCGCGCCTTGATGCTGAGACGCGGGTGTCGTCGAGCCCACGCGCCCTTGATGCTGAGACTCTGCTTTTAATGGCTTGTCTATTAGTGATTTTTAGACAGCTACAGAACCCCATCAAAGTTTTCGATATTCCGCAGTTAAACTGGACGGATTTCGAAATACTTTGGACTCTAGCTGAATTCACCTCCATGACTGGACTGTTAATGCTCTGGGTTTGATCTTATCTGGAGTTGGTCTTCGGAGTGTACTGTTTGAACTCTTTGAGGCCACCAGAGTTGATCGTGTTGAGTGTCTAGTACACAGTCTAAACCTCCACGATTGCTTTTAGTCTGTCATGGGGCGCGCTTTAAGCCAGGAGTGGTTGGTCATATGCTTGTGCCAGTGTACTGTTGAACTGATTTGCAGAAGCAGGAGGCCGAACACTGGTCCTTTTTGAAAAGCAGAGATGGTACTGCTTTAAAAAGACGCGACTGATCTTCCATAAAGCAGACGCGATGTTCAGCAGGGCTAGAAAGACGCGAATTCTTAGAGAGACGCGACTTTTTGAAAGAAGCTTTGGGCGGTGATGACGGGGCACGTCCATCGAAGAGGTGCGTCCGTTGGGTGCAAATCTGTGTGCATGTCATGATTGAGCTGCCAGTTGGCCTGGGGAACCGGCAGGATTTTCACCTTTTGGCGCGTGGACTTCCCGATTCATTAAATGATTTGCTCCACGTGTTAAGTGATGACTCGCTGCAAGGCTGTGTGTGTGCGATCTTCGCTGCAGAGAAATTGATTTGCTCCACGCGTCAAGCGATGACTCACTGCAGAACTAATCGAGCCACGCGCGCGCGTATCTTCGCGAATCCTTTGCCTATAAAAGGCAACAGTCAGAGAGATACCTCTTCTTCTCCGAGCGTACTTGTTTAGGGTTTTCAAGAAAAGAGGTCTTTTTTCTGTTCATCCCCATTACTGGATTCTTAATCACCAATGGCACCCAAGACCAAGTCAACCGCATCCTCCTCAAGAGCGGCCGTCGCCGAGGCCCAGAGGGGCGGTTCCTCCGCGCAGGCATTCTCTTCCCAGGTATAACGCCGCTTAGGTTGAACCTTCACCATTACTGGAAGCTCATTAACAGGATCGTCAACACAGAAAATAAACCGTGTTTGATTCTCAGACGCGGTCTCAGACGCGGTTTTTGAGTTGATAACCAAGGCGCGGGTTGATGATGAGCCGCGGTGCCCAGCGAGTCCTGCCAGCTTCCGCATTTCTTCACTTTAGAATATTTCTAATTGTGAAGAGTTCGGACGCGGACTTGAAGATTTTTCATCAGGTGCAGGTTTTTGATGAACCTTGCACCTGAGCCCAAGTACTTAGAGAATTCTCATAAGTCTTGGTTTGCCAAACGCGGACTTGATCCTGCTGGTCTTACGCCTGGATGCGGATTTGCAGGTCTGGACGCGGATTTGATAATTCCTGCGTCCAGTATTTCTTCGCGTCTGGACTATAGATTCGCAGGTTTGGACGCGGACTTGATAATTCCTGCGTCAGTATTCTTCTGCTCTGGACTATAGACACTTAGCATTTTTCTGATAAAGTGTCTAATTAAATGTCCTTTTCTTTTGCAGTGCCACACCCTTCTGCCCCACTCGCCAAGAAGCGCCATTTTGGACATGTAGGTGGTGCTGACCGTGATCTGGCCTTTGTGCTACAAAGGACAGTACCTGTGACTGCTGACAAGTCACAGGAGCGCCAGAAAAGGCTCTCCAATGTTGATATGATATGAGACCCTTCGGGTGCTTATGACCGATGCAGCATTCACAACAGATGATCGCGTCAAGCTGGAGAAGCCTGCCTTCTTCTTCGGGGATTGTATCGGTGATGGCGGCTATTCCATGTATAATGGAAATTATAGATGGCTCCGTCAGATAGGGGATAGGAGATTCTTTCTTTCAGAAATGAAGAGGATGTTCCCGCTCTATCTTATCTCCAGCACATGTCCGTCCCTCGGAAGATGAAATGGGATGTTTCCCGATACGTCCCTGAGATTACCCTCGGTGACTTGGGTTCCCAGAGGGTATACCGTCATGATAGTCATGATAGGGCGGTTCTTGACCTGTTCCCCGGGTCGCGCAAGTCTGAGCTCCCAGTTGGAGAGATACAAAAACTCGGCACTACCTTCCTCAACGCGTTTATGAAAGCGGAGGGTGATTTTCCGGTTGAGTTCCGTGCGCCCGGGTGGGTTCATTCCACCGAGAAGTATGGTGTGGCGCAGGATGGTGAGCTTCATCCTTACCGATCTTGGAGATCTGCTGGAGCATGTGGGACTGTACCCAGCAGTCAGGCCGTGCAGTATGGCATCCCGCCGAGTTCTCAGAACTTCTTCGGGGTCCTGGAGCGTTACAATTCTTTGACGGGGACATTCTTCACCCCGGTCGGAGAGATGGGCCTTGCACTGCACGAGTTGCATGAGGTCTTGGGGCTGGCAACAGGGGATTCTCCCTATGAGGAATATATCCCAACCACTGAGGAGCTCAACCTTATGAAGGAAGGGTCTCCTCAAATGTACGAGACTTATTAGGAAGTGTTATGTCACTTCCATATTTGCGGCCAGATAACCACTTGGAGGTCGGGAGGAATCAAGCAGCTGTCTTGGGCCAGTTACTTGTTCAACAATGTCAAAAGAAAGACCATCCAATAACTCGACTGGCTCCCAGCTCCGACCAGGAAATTGAAGACAGGGTCGACCAGGCTTCTGAAGGCTTCTACACCACGGATTCGAATGAGGACGGTTTCGAACCTGACATGGTCTTCGAAAGCTTTCACCATCAAGCTCGGACCCCTATCTCTGATCGAGCATTGTTGGCGGGCTTCTTAATGCTGTGGCTGAAGCGTTGTGTGGTGCCCACGCTGCCACATGAAGTCATTGTTGCCGACGTGGTGTACCCCGATGCTCCTGGCCTATGGCAGTCCCATAGCCCTTCTTCCGGCCGTGGCGGCTGGCATTCAGAGCGGGTTGCGGGCGTTAACCCAGGCTTTCTGCGAACCCGGGAAGGCTGTCGACTCCCATGGCAAGCCGATCCTTGACTCAGAGGGGAAGCCGACGGTGAAGCGCCCCAACCCTCGGATCGAGCTGCCTTATACGTACCTCATGGCTCGGTACGTGATGCACTGCCCTTCCCTGATGACGCCGGTGCCTTGGAGTGAGGGTTTCGCCCCTTTTGTACAGCGGTTGGAGGGTTCGGACTGGCGTAATACTTATATGTATTTCGTCCGTAAGTGCATTTCAGATGCTTCGAACTACCAGCTCAATCGCTGCTTCCCCGAGATCCCTGTTGCATCTTTCGGGGATCTATTTATTGATTCCGTGGGCCCAGATGACTATACGAGGTTGTCCTCGGGGGTCTTCTGGTGGTTGATCAACATTCGGCCCGGATATGTGCTTTTCCGGCAAGGGACTTCATGCACAATCGAGCCGTACATGCCGAATCGTTTCGCCTGACAGTTCGGCTACGATCAACTCTACATCGGCAATCCCAATGCTCGACTCGCCTTCGAAGGGAACTTGTTCGAAGGTGCTCGGGCTTGGTATTACAGTGTGGCCGGAGGGACGGAAGCAACTTTCCGTCTACCTACCGAGGGGTCAAAGTGTCGTATGAGTTTCAGCTTCTGCTCCTGGTATTTCCAAGTCAACCAGACACCAAACTTTGTTCCGGAGTATTCATGCATTGAGAGTATCAATGCAAATCTCGAAGCAAGGTCGGAGTCCGGTAAACGCTCGCGAGGCATCGAGCAGTACCTGAAGGCTCTGAAGGAGGTCGGGAGAAGGTCAAGGGAGGAGCCGCGAGCAACCAGGGCGGAGCCGCGACCAACCAGGGCTCGACAGGCGGTGAGCAAGCGTCGTCAAGGCTCTACTTCCACTGCTGAGCCTGCCCCAAAGATGGTTCGGAGAGACTTAACGGCCGAAGTTTCTCGATCCGCGGTGTTGGGAAGCCGAGGGAGGAAGAGGTGGACAAGGAAGACACTCCCTTAGTCCATGCCCGCAGGTTACACCGCAGGAGCCTCAGGATTGCAGAGGAAGGGAGCCTGCTGACAGACCCACCGCCACTGACGAGACCGAGCAGCTCGAGGTTGATATAATGAGCGGAGTCGATGTTGAGATTCCGGGGGTCTCAGCTCAGCCCGAGTCTTCTCAGCTCAGAGGAGGGATGAGGCACAACAGCCTGGGTCTCCTTCTGTCTTCATCTCCAGTCCTCGGATGGTTGACCCCAGCCCTACCACTGGGGTGTTTAGAGGCAAGGCTCGGTTACCGAGGCCTCTCATGTTGAACCGTCGTCTTCCTTGTCCGCAGAGGAAAGCGATTTTGAGGATGAGGTCGATTATGGTGACGAACCCGCTCCTCCCGATCCGAGCAAATTCTCACACATCTCGGAGGAGGAAATACATGGGTGTGGCCCGGCGATGATGTCACCACCAGCGGTTGCTCCTGCTGAAGGTACTCTTTTCACCTTCTGACCCGATTTCCTTTTTCATTTTGACGAGGAGGCTTTAACATTCTCCTTTTATGCTGCAGGATTGGCTGAGGATACCGAGGCTGCAACCTCCTCGCATATCGAGGAGATGGTGCAAGAGTTGACCCAGCCGGAAGGAGTTGAGACTCCAGCTGCCGAGGCAACTACCGAAATCGGGGAGGCTTCTACTCTGCAGGAAGAGGAGGCCATTACTGAAGTCAGGAGATTTCTCCTCTGCAGGGTTCGCCCAAGGATTCGACATCTCTGGACCTCCAGCTTGGTAAGGAAGTTTTGATGTCCCGGATGTTTCTCTTTTTACCATTCTGGCTAATGTTGAGATAACTTGCAGAGAGAACCGAGGGGGCCCAGGTAGAGAGTCTGACGGTCAGTGTCCCTCCGGAAGGCACACACGGCTCAAGCCTTGGCTGAGGTTTCTGAGGAGGTCGAGCTCACTACCCTGTCATGGCTGTGGAGGTTCCTGCAGAGGTGGTGGCACCCCCAGAAGCGCCAGTGGCTGCTTCTGCTCTTGCCGTACCCGTGGTCAGCTCAACTCTTGCACCAACAGAGCCGATCTACATCCCCCACCCGTGATAGAGAGGGGATCGGGGAGCACTTCGGACGATGATATCATGGAGCTTTTGACACGCCAGGCGGTTGCAGCAATTCCTTACCTCGATGCGAACATGCATCGATTTCGTCTGACTAGGGGTAGCTCCCTTGACTTTGCCCAGATGTTTCTCGGAAACCAGGTCGAGAACATCAAGTTGGCCGGAGGCCCTTCGCTAGCCCAGGCGAGTCAGCTGCTGGGGATCAGCTGTGGGACAGCATTTGAGAGAGCTTCGGTCTCTGGAGGATGATGCCGGTTCATCCCACGAAGCCCAAGAAACGCTGAACAGGCTCCTTGCTGCTCAAGAGCAGGAGCGAAAAGAGATGGAGGAGAGGATCGCCGATAGCACTCGTCTTTTTGAACGTGCCCAGGCTGATCGTCAAAGGCTGGCGATTGAGTCCGAGGAGTCAGAGACGATCATACAGGCCGCAAAGCAGGCTATCCTTGACTCTCGGGCTGTTATAGCCAGGGCTGAGGCCATGATTGTCTTCAACGAAAGAGGGCTTGCTACCTCTGAAAAGAGGCTAGCGGAGTTAGAGGTTGCCAAGGCGCAAGCCGAACCGAACTCTCTGTTTGTTCGTCGAGCTGGAATCCCTCCGAGTGCAAGCGCAGGGATTTTTGTCTGAAGCGGATCTGCGGGCCCGAGCTCTCATGGAGGTTGAGAAGGCGCGTCACACATAAGATACATCGCCTTAGAGAGCAAATCCGTTCTTTGGCGGACCAGGACTTGTAGCCTTCTCTCTTTTTTTTTTAGAAAAGGACACTCTGTATAACTTTTATCATTTTGATATAATAAAAGTCTTGGAAGTTTTTGGTTCCACCTCCTTTGTTGCCTCGCTGTGGATGAATTTGACCTCTTGATCACAATCTTTGATTAACTGACTGTGAATGCTGAACTTAGGTGAGACTAAGTTCTTTAAGTGAAGCGCGGCGTTTTGACCCATAGGACCTTTGGCAGAGCTAAGCCCTTTTGATGGGGACACAGCGTCAATCCATAGGGAGACGCGGTCATTAGTTCATAAGGACTCAGATAGAACTAAGTCCTTTGATGAGAGACGCGGCGTCAATCCATATGGAGACGCGGCGGCGTCAACTCGCAGAGAGAAACGCGGCTTTGAGTAACGCGAGTCTGTCCTGCCAATGAAGACGCGACGCGAGGGACGCAGCCTTGTGTATTTTCCCATTAATCTCAGAATGGGCTAAGTCCTTTGCTGAATCAAGTGCTTTCCCTTAAAATGGCCCTGTTTGCTGAAGGACACGATTCTGAGTCAACGCGGACTTTCCTTTGGAACGCAGGTGGACATTATTCATCTGAAAAAAGGAGACGCGGGTTCCGGGACGCGGTTTTCCCATCTGCGTATCGATGTATAGGTTACATGCGGCCTGATATAAAGATTTTTATGAGATCTTTGAATGTCAAGTCTTTACTGACGATTGGGAAATCGGGTCATCCGTTGTTTCCCGAAGCAGTTGTCCACGCGTTGGTTCCTCATTGGACTCAGGCGTTAATGCCTTTTAATGCAAAACCGGCGCTGGCGGTTTGAGACCAGCGCCTGCGACGGTTTCCAAAGCAACGTTCCACGCGTCAGACTCCTATGGACTTTGACGGTCGTGCGGTCATTAAGGCCGACGGTTTTGATTAATGAACCATTAATGACAGCGAACAGGGGCTGCCTATAAATAGGGGTTCCTTCTCTCCCTTTAACAGTCCATACTGTGTTCTTTTTGAGAGCGAGTGCTCTGAGAGTTTCTGCCTTCCCCCTTCAAAGGACTTCACCAGGGGTTTACCTCCATGGATGAAGGTGACCCAGAGCTTTCATGCTTCTGTTTGGTCTCTTTAGGACAAAGTGTCTCTCTGATCACCTTCCATGTCCATACTCTGATGCAGAGAGTTAAACTTTTGACAGAGGCCTCTGCTGGTATGCCGTCCTGACTTGCCGTGATGTTTCTAGTCCACCCAAGTTTGCACTTTGGCATCACCATCCTCTGGATTTCTTCATGAAGTCTGAGTTGGTGCATTCCTTCTGGAATTTGTACCGCTGACTTAAACTTCGCTGGACGCGAGTACAGAAGTCTTTGGCGCTTAACGCTGACTTTGCTCATGAAGCTCGCGGTTTTAAGGCCACTGACTTGGATGAATTCCAACTCGGCCGAAGGTTTCAGACCCGAATTTTACAACCCCTGTTCATTCAACAGGAGATGGCAATTTTCGGCGTCTGTGATCTTTTCGCGTCTCGCTGATGCAAATCTTAGACTGCATTTGAATCCTGTGTGTTATCACAGTTTTAACATCGCGTCTGTTTCTGTCACCGCGGGGATTTGGCTCGCTGCGCGGATTATTCCCTCGTCTGCAGTCTTGGATAATAGCCGCGTCTGTCACTTAGTTTTCTTTGTTGAAGTATACTAAGTTCAGATTTTCTAACCCCCTTGTTACTCCTTGTAGGTAGGCTTGATTGTCCTTTTCAGGTTCGCTGGGCCCCTGGGAGAATATTGGTCGGGCGAACTCGTTCGATGTTCATCTACAAGGGGAAGAAGTCATGGTTCCTCGTCGTCTACAAGGGAAGAAGTCATGGCCCTTGTCGGGGACTTAACCCTCGCCAAGATCTCTTTGAATGCGACGCACCAGTCATGCCTGCGGCAAGGGATGGTCAGGGTAAGGATGGCGGCGAGGGGGTTACGGTGGATATAGTGGTGGTTAGCATCCCTTCCTCTCTCACCCCAGAAGTAACATCGAGGACACTCCATGTTTGTTGGATGGTCTGCTGGGGAAAGAGATGCTCATGAACGAAGGGTTGCAGGACTTCTCGCTGCCACCAGACCTCAAGAACACCATTGCTTTAGCTTAGTCAGCTAGTGTTACATCATGCATCGTGTGAACCAGCCAGCTTCTGATCGTGGCCACAATTGGCACTTCTTCAGCCACCGTGCACTTGGAATTAGATGCGGTTTCCAAGGAGTGAGTGCAACTCTGAGAGAGAGAGAGGGACTTCTTTGTACTCCTTTAATTGTAACACTCAATCTTATTGTATAAGAGAGCGTTTTTTACTGTGTACACTTGAAAAAGTCACCTAGAGGGGGGGTGAATAGGGACAATGCTAATCTATGAACTAAATGCGAAATTAAAAACTTAATGCAAATTACACTCAAGTGCTATCAACAAGTGATGCACACAACCAAGCCAAGCAAATATGAATGAGCAATGTAAATAAAATGCAAGGCACAAAGTAAAGAGAGAGTAGAGAGAGAGCAATGGATCAAGCGCAAACACAAAGATATGTTATCGAGTTCGACCACTCAGCTCTACATCCCCGCCTTCGACACACGAAGGATTTCCACTAGCTCGTCCACCTAGGACCCTTTACAAGGAGTTACCAACTCCTCTCTTTACAACCTCCTCCCTGAGGCACAAATCCAAGCCAACCAACACAACCTCCTCCTTGAGGCAAACTCCAACAATCACAACCTCCTCCTTGAGGCAAATATTCAAACCAATACAACAAACTCCCAATCACCAACCAATTCAAGGATCACCTCTCAACTAGAGGGATACAACCAAAGCACAAAGCTAATAAAAGATTGGGTTACAACTTGGTGGTCACAACAACAACCACAAACAACTTCTTCTTCCACACAAATAACCTATAGATATAGAAAGTAGATTTTTGCTCAAGTGTGGAGAAAACCAAAGGAATGGAAATAAGAAATCACAAAGAAAATCCTTGGGAAAAATCAAGAAATCAAGATAGAATAGTTCAATCAAAATTCTTTCCCAAAAACCCTTTCTTTGATTTTCCAAACCCTAATGAAAACACCAAATGGATTGTTCAATTCAAGCTCAAAAACTTCTTTTGATTGCTTTGAAACACCAGAGAATCAGCAAAAATTCGCACAAAAAATCTTAGAGAAAACCTCTCTCAAATGGGTATTTATAGGCAATTTTCAGAAAATAGCCGTTGACAGAAATTTAGCCAGAATTGCCCTGCCGGTCGACCGGCCGGTCGACCGTGCAACGGTCAAATTTTGAACCGTTTGCACTACCGGTCGACCGCCCCGGTCGACCGAATAATCCAGAGAGCAGACTATTCTGCTCCGGTCGACCGTCCCGGTCGACCGCTGTCTGTGCCAGAAACGTGCACAGGTTTGTGCACGTCGGTCGACCGGCCCGGTCGACCGACCTCAGACCTAGTCGACTAGTCAGGGGCTAGTCGACTTGGTTGAAGCCTGGAAAAAAGAAAAAAACATGGTTAAAAACATTTTTATAAAAACTTTTATGAAAACTTCCATAGAAACTTGTTTAAATCCTGTTTTCATAGCATTGATATATAAACATGTGGTAAAAAGTTTAGCTCAAATATCAATCAATAAGGACTTTTTTTTGTGTTATAGAAATTTGCCAAAAACCAAAAACTGTATTTTCTAAAACTTGGATCTTGAATAGAAAATATATTTTGTCTAAAGCTCATCCAAATACAAAAACATGATATTTAAATATTTTGAAACAAGATGCATATGGATAGAAATCCAATATACATGAAACATATACATATCATAGTTTTTGTCATTAAGTCTAAAAATATGTTTTGTTGTAAATACCAAAACATAAAACACATGGAATAGATTATCAAACAAAGTTTGTCTAAACAATGAAGCATGCATGTATATAGAACAAATCTAATATACATAAACCATGTAAACTTGTTTGATAAAAAATCTATTCATGAAAACCAAGATCGGTTGTTAAACCTAAAACCGAAAATCAAAACATGAAAGGTGTGTGTTGTGAACTTGAGTTATCATACTATTCTAATCTTTACAATTAGGATTTAAACCCAAACTAAAACTATAGATACCTAAGTCTTCTTGTAGAGCGCAATCTCCAAGCTAGAGCGCAATCTCCAAGTCGGCTCGATCCAAAAACTCTTGATTCACCGAGCAAGTGCAATGTATGATCTTTGATGCGCGGGCTCTTGAATCAACATGTGCAAGCTTCCAATTCATCTTGTTGAAGCTAAACACCAACTAATATCTTGATTAATAATCTGAAACTAAAATCACAAGATAATTAGTACACATAACTACATGAGTTAATCATCATCAAAACTAGAGTGAAAGGCCTTTGGGCCAACAATCTCCCCCTTTTTGATGATGACAAAACTCATGGAGTTATATATGCATGGATTAAAGTAAAGCTTCAAAGAAGCTCCCCCTTAACTCATGCATAGGAATAACAAACAATAAGATGCATATAAACAAGGTTCTTGACATAAAATGAATATGCATATGAAACATGTTATTGATTCCAATTAAAACAAAACAACTAAATTACCAAAACATGCTCTTGATACCAATGGATACTAATAAAAACAAAACTCTAATGCCTTTGATACCAATGGATTCTAATAAAAACAAAACTCATAATGCTCTTGATACCAATACCAATGGAGATGAAATGAACATAAAACTGAAAACTCATGCATATCAACTCCAATAAATCTTCTCCCCCTTTTTGTCAATCATCAACAAAGGGGTAAAAACAAAATAGATATGAATTCTTCTCCCCCTAAATATATGAATCAAAGAATCAATAAACTATTTCAAGGGGGTGACACCAAAAATGATACCAATTAAAAAAAATGTGTCATTGAAGTGCATTATGATACCAAAAGAAAGTGATCATAAAAACATTTAAGAAATGCCTACCAATTACCAATGAAAGTAAGAGGGCATTGAAAACAAATATGATCCCAATTGAAATTAAAAACATATTGAAAATAAAACACATGATACCAATTGAAAAACACATTGATACCAATTTGAGTGAACAAATGCATCTTGATACCAATTGAAGATATATATCTTTATAAGCATATGATACCAATTAAAAATCAATAATCATTCTTAAATCATTTTTTTTTCTCATAAAGTTAGGGAGTGGGAAACAAAACCAATGATAAACTAAATACCAATTGAAAAATTGAAATGTGAGTTTTCTCTCCCTTTATGAAATACCACTAAACATATGCTTAAGCTAGAAATAAGATACCAATTGAAAACTAAGTCAATTGAAATAATGTTAAAGCTCAAGCTTAGCATAAGCAAGATAATGATAATGCTTGTATAAAGAAACCAATTGAAAATTGAATCAATTGAAAATATGGTCATTAAAAAAAATCAAGCTTATCATAAACAAAATTTGTGCTTCAAAGATATAGGGATATAATAAGCACAAATAAATCATCTATATATGTATGTAAGAAATAGATACCAATACCAATTTAAAATTTGATACAGAGATACCAATTGTAAATTGATACTATATGAAGTGTATGCATACATATATATAAAACAAAACATATATGAGTATACAAAAAGGATGTCAAGATTTGATACCAATTTGAAAGAATTCAATGATACCAATTGAAACAACAATAAGATCAAGTGTATATATCTCATATCAACTACCACCCAATCATGTGCAAGTTAAAATGATTTTCATTATAAAGCATACATGAACATGATCTCCCATCCAACCACCCTTTATGGTAGGGGTTTTCAAAAATAGATTTGAAATTATAGTATGTTTGAAAATCTCTACCAAAATGAAGAATATCGCAACTAGTTTAAATGGAGGGTAAACTAGTACGAAATCCTTCGAGTAAGGAATAACAAAAATGTTTTCATGAACACATGTAACTCACATGGCACTAAAACACTCAAAATCTAGATAGCACAAATTGTACTCATGAAAACTAAATCATGAGAAAATATTAAATAGGGTGAGTGTACAAGTGTTGTGAGAAACATATCATCATGAAAATAGATAATCAAGCTCGATTGAAATTTCTTTAAAAATATGAACACATGAAAAACTAAATCTTCATTAAAGGAAATTTCCTCAAAGACATTGAAAATCATCATAACAATTTAAACTCCAAGGTATATGTATGTTTGACAAAATAAAAGTATACATACATATCCCTAAACACAATTGAGTCCAACAAAATATAGATTTGCATGAAAAACAAATGACTCAAGGGGCATACATGTATATCTTAAGGTTTGGCAAAATAGACATATACATGAAGTGAAAACACTTTATCATAGAAAACACATGATCATAAAACATATCAAAAATGAGGAATACATGTATGAATGCATGAATCATCAAAACTAGACTATACTAGCACATCTAATGAGTACAAATAGGCATCCAAGCACAAACATATATAAAGGTTTATTTGTGGCCCATTCTATGTACAAGTATAACTCCTAGTTTTCATGAAAACTAACATCTAAGCATATATTCAAATCATAAAAGCATAAAATAAGTCATAAATCAACAATTATTCTAAAATGATCCTTATATAAATTCATATGCTATAAGAATCAAGATATACATAATATCAAAACAATTGTGAAACACAAAAAATGGAATCATATAAACAATGGTGATTATAAATTGCAATACATGATAGCAATGAACATACTAATCAAACATGAATCATTAAAACACAAAATCATAGAATCATGAACATCATATGATCATTGTGCATATGCATGTACATTAGATCTAAGCATACATGTTAGTTTAAACAAGGTGAGACACTAAATGTAGATTCCAAATGAAGCATGGGTGCTCAAGTAGCTAAACATGTACAACTTTAATATAATGGCACAAGCATAATGGACAATAAAACACAACATGCTATAATAAAAAATGAAAAGCATGTAAACACTAAATGGAGTAAGGGATTGTTACCAAAACCAAAGGGGCAACTCTCCATGTCTCCAAAACACGATGGTCCTCCCACCAAATCTCCTTGAGAGTGAAGCATCCAAATGGTTCTCCTTTTAGCTTAGAATGCATCCACCTCAAGGCACCAATGCCCTCAAGTGATGCGAGAGAGCTCCCTCCTACATCAAAAGTCAAAGAGGTGGTTTTTGGTACCCATTTTCTAGGGGTCCACGAGGGTTAGTTTCTTTTCTCACCCAAACATAATTAGTTGCTAAATTTCATTATAAATACGATCATAACAAAATCTAGCAAGGTGGCCTTTTCGACCACAATGTGTACATGTGTACACGTGAGCATACATATGATGGTGGTGATCATGAAAAGCATGTGTTATGCCTAGATGGGTGTGCATGTAAGGTTGGAACTTATTTCTGCGAACCAAGGTTTCCAATCGTGTGTGATTCATGGCACAATGGCTCAAAGTGGAGCCCAAACTATCAACACTTTTCTCAAAACAAGTATATCATTTTCAATGTTAGAAGATAGAGTGGAGCATGCAATAGGTGTGTGCTAGAACATGAAGCAACATTAGCATGGCAAACATCAATCTCTTTTTGCAAAGATTTATTTTTAATCAAAACCAAATCCATTCTCTAGTAATTGAATCAATATCATTTTTTCAAAGTAAGATTTTCTTTAAAAGTAAAATCCATTTTGAAGATAAAATCTCATTGTGCTTTACTACATCATCACAATCATTTTTATTTTTCAAAAATTCATTTTCCTTTAAAGCAAGTTCAAGTTGAGATTTAAGTGAGTCATGTTCACTTGCAATCTCTTCCTTCTCTTGCAAAACCAATTCAAAATTAGAGCAAATTCTTTAATTCATTTTTCAACACAAGATTATCCTCTTTCAACAAATCATGTTTTTCCAACAAATTTTCAAGCTTTGAGCAAGTTCCATATTTAAAGTTTGAACTTCAAAACAACCATGGCAATAGGAACTAGAGCTATCATCAATATGAGAATCCGATTGTACCTCAAGGGAGTTCTTCCCTTGGACCATGAGGCATTGCTCTTCGGACTTTTCTCTTTTAGATCTCCTCATCTTGTTAATTATCCTTGGAAGCTCGGGAGACGTCAAGATGCTCCAAACTGCAAAAGCCGAATCATAGTGATCAAAAACGGGTAAAAAGAAATCATTTAGAGATGCTCTAAGTGCTCTAAGTGCTAATGCATTGGCCTTTCTTATGCTTGCTACTATTTGGGAGGGATTCTATGGTAATGGCTTGATAAACTAGATGACCTAGTGTTTTTAAATGCCAGTCATGTCCACCTTCCAAGTATCAAGTCTAAAATGGTCAAACATAGGAGGGCTAGCCATTAGTGCAACTATATGTGTGCAAATGAAAATGCAAATAAAGATTAGCAAACCAAGATCACTCCTAGGTGGTTAAACCTAAATATCAGGAGCACTAGCTCTGATACCAATTGAAAAGTCACCTAGAGGGGGGGGTGAATAGGGACAATGCTAATCTATGAACTAAATGCGGAATTTAAAAACTTAATGCAAATTACACTCAAGTGCTATCAACAAGTGATGCACACAACCAAGCCAAGCAAATATGAATGAGCAATGTAAATAAATGCAAGGCACAAAGTAAAGAGAGAGTAGAGAGAGAGCCAATGGATCAAGCAAACACAAAAGATATGTTATCGAGGTTCGAGCACTCAGCTCTACATCCCCGCCTTCGACACACGAAGGATTTCACACTAGCTCGCACCTAGGACCCTTTACAAGGAGTACCCAACTCCTCTCTTTACAACCTCCTCCCTGAGGCACAAATCCAAGCCAACCAACACAACCTCCTCCTTGAGGCAAACTCCAACAATCACAACCTCCTCCTTGAGGCAAATATTCAAACCAATACAACAAACTCCCAATCACCAACCAATTCAAGCATCACCTCTCAACTAGAGGGATACAACCCAAAGCACAAAGCTAAGAAAAGATTGGGTTACAACTTAGTGGTCACACAACAACCACAAACAACTTCTTTCCACACAAATAACCTATAGATATAGAAAGTAGATTTTTGCTCAAGTGTGGAGAAAACCAAGGAATGGAAATCAGAAATCACAAAGAAAATCCGGAAAAATCAAGAAATCAAGATAGAATAGTTCAATCAAAATTCTTTCCCAAAAACCCTTTCTTTGATTTTCCAAACCCTAATGAAAACACCAAATGGATTGTTCAATTCAAGCTCAAAAACTTCTTTTGATTGCTTTGAAAACACCAGAGAATCAGCAAAATTCGCACAAAAAATCTTAGAGAAAACCTCTCTCAAATGGGGTATTTATAGGCAATTTCAGAAAATAGCCGTTGACAGAAATTTAGCCAGAATTGCCCTGCCGGTCGACCGGCCGGTCGACCGTGCAACGGTCAAATTTTGAACCGTTTGCACTACCGGTCGACCGCCCCGGTCGACCGAATAATCCCAGAGCAGACTATTCTGCTCCGGTCGACCGTCCCGGTCGACCGCTGTCTGTGCCAGAAATGTGCACAAGTTTGTGCACGTCGGTCGACCGGCCCGGTCGACGACCTCAGACCTAGTCGACTAGTCAGGGGGCTAGTCGACTTGGTTGAAGCCTGGAACAGAAAAAAAAAAATGGTTAAAAAACACAATTTTAAAAACATTTTATCTTTGCTAAAACTTCCATAGAAACTTGTTTTATCATAGCATTGATATATAAACATGTGGTAAAAAGTTTAGCTCAAATATCAATCAATAAGGACTATTTTGTGTTATAGAAATTTTGCCAAAAACCAAAAACCAAAAACTGTATTTTCTAAAAACTTGGATCTTGAATAGAAAATATATTTTGTCTAAAGCTCATCCAAATACAAAAACATGATATTTAAACATTTTGAAACAAGATGCATATGGATAGAAATTCAATATACATGAAACATATACATATCATAGTTTTGTCATTAAGTCCAAAAAATAAATGTTTTGTTGTAAATACCAAAACATAAAACACATGGAATAGATTATCAAACAAAGTTTGTCTAAACAATTGAAGCATGCATGTATATAGAACAAATCTAATATACATAAACCATGTAAACTTGTTTTGATAAAAATCTATTCATGAAAACCAAGATCGGTTAAACCTAAAACCGAAAATCAAAACATGAAAGGTGTGTGTTGTGAACTTGAGCTTATCATACTATTCTAATCTTTACAATTAGGATCTAAACCCAAACTAAAACTATGGATACTTAAGTCTTCTTGTAGAGCGCAATCACCAAGCTAGAGCGCAATCTCCAAGTCGGCTCGATCCAAAAACTCTTGATTCACCGAGCAAGCAAGCAATGTATGATCTTTGATGCGCGGGCTCTTGAATCAACATGTGCAAGCTTCCAATTCATCTTGTTGAAGCTAAACACCAACTAATATCTTGATTAATAATCTGAAACTAAAATCACAAGATAATTAGTACACATAACTACATGAGTTAATCATCATCAAAACTAGAGTGAAAGGCCTTTGGGCCAACAACACTCAATCTTATTGTATAAGAGAGCATTTTGTATCACTTTCATATGATTGGAAATAAATAAAAGTGACACTCTTCTTTTTGCCTCTTTCATTGTCTTGAACTTTTTGTCTTAGACTCGTAGAAGCAAAGAATTTTGACTTTGTCAAAATTATGATGATAATCTTAATAAGTCAAATTTTGTAGGGAAAGATCCTATTTCAGGAACTCTCACAATACTGTCAGAGGTGTAATATTAACTTGACAGAGATGAAATAATTTTTTTTTTGGTGGACCTGCCACTTTATAAGAGAAAGTGACAAGTAGAATTGGTACCCCCAGGGAGGGTGAACTTTTATCAAGTGTTTAGGATTAACTTGATTGAGCTCAGCTGGGGATTTGATGAAAACACTGTTGATGGTGTAGTATTAACCTAACAATATTTTTAGGTAGTAGACTTGTTATTCTGTTGAAGAGAATAACAAGTGAGACTAGACTCGTGGGGAATCTAGGAAATTTGTTACCGTTAGAGGTATGATATTAACTTAACGGGTTGAAAGTGGTCTTGTCAGAAGTGTAATATTAACTTGACAAGGATGTGAGTCAGAGGTGTGATATAACTTAACTCAGAAGTGTCACTATCATAGGTGTAATGTTTAACTTGACAGTGAGGGTAATGCTAGAGGTGTAATGTTGAACTTGGCATTGGTCATCTCGGCTTGTATAAGGAAGTCCGAGGGAAAGTCATGGCCATAGGTGTATTGTTTAACTTAGCAATGACTTGATGCTAGAGGTATAATGTTAACTTAGCATCATCCATTTCAGCTTCGATATGGAAGTCTGAAGAAAAAGTGACTGTCAGAGTGTAATATTAAACCTGACAGAAACCTGATTACTGTTTAGAGGTGTGGGTTTAAACTTTAACAGTAATTTGTCAGAGGTGTAGTATTAACTTGACAAAGATTGACTCATGATAAGAGCAATTGAGAACCTGTCATTCTATTGGTGAGAATTGACAAGTGAAAATTTGAAGTGCCAGAGGTATAGTGTTAACTTGGCAAATTTGAAAGTTCGATACTCCGTGTAGAGTTGACAAACAAAATTTGTACTCGACAAGGAATATTGAAAAGTTTCCATTACCAAAGGTATAGTGTTAACTTAGTAACGGTTGTATTTTGTAGACCTACCATTCTGTGGATGAGAATTGGTAAGGGATTTTGGAGGAAAGAGTGAAGCCAAGTCCACTTAGGATTTTTAGCAAACCCTCAGCTATCAACGGATTTGAGGTTGCCTTTACCAACTACCGTTTGAGTTGGGCTAGCCATGCTATTCCCCTCAGCATGATGAGTTGTCGAAGACTTATATTGGGCTTAAAAGCCAACATTTTCCTCTATCCTTAGCCGTCGGGGGCGTCGGATGTTATAATGAAGAAATTCTTCTTACTTTGATCAGAGGTGTACTTTTAACTTGATCAGCGGACGAATACTATCTAAGGATAGTATTTCTTTAGGAACCTGTCATTGATCGGCATCATGAGCGTATCGCCATTTGAGGTTATGAGGTGATATGACCCATTTGAGTAGACCGACTCTACTACAAATGGTCCTTCCCATTTGGGCTGGAATTTTCCTTTTGTCTTGTGCGTCATTACCATGGGTCTTCTGATGGCTAAGACAAGATCGCCTTTCTTGAAAGTTCGCACTTTAACTTTCTTGTTGAAGGCTCTGGTAATACGAGCTTGGTAGAGCTCGATTTGTTGTTGGGCCTGCAGGACGTTTATCATCCAAGGCTCCAGTTCCTGGAGTCGCTGTCGATGCTTCTCCTCTGTTGTCATCTCCGCTGTCAAGGCGACGCGTAGAGATGGAATTTGGATTTCCAGTGGGAGCACGGCTTCACACCCGTATACCAAAGAAAATGGTGTAGCTTTAGTTGGGGTTCGCACAGTTGTGCGATAAGCCCATAAGCATTCACCCAACTTGTCGTCCCAGTCTCGTTGACTTTTCGAGACGAACTTCTTGAGAAGCTTGCCAATAGTCTTGTTGAAAGCTTCTGCGAGGCCATTAGCGGCAGGATAGTATGCCGTCGAGGATACACTCTGGATTCTGAACTTAGCGCAGAATCTCTGGAAAGCCTGACTGATGAACTGAGGTCCATTGTCATGGACGATTCGCCGAGGTACACCGAAACGGTAAATACATGATGTTTCACGAACTTGATCACGTTAGACGATTTTACCTCCTTCAAAGGGATGGCTTCGGCCCATTTAGAGAAGTAATCGGTTATTGCCAAAATGAACCGATGTCTTTTGATGATGGTGGGCTGATAGGGCCAACCACATCCATCCCCCACATTTCAAATGGCCAGGTAGAGGTTGTAGAGTGGAGGTAGCCTGGTGCTTGATGGATGAAATCGCCATGCACTTGGCAAGCGTGACATCTTTTAGCATAAGTGACGGCGTCGGCAACCATCTTGGGCCAATAGTAACCCAATCTTTGGAGTCGATGTGCCAGTTTTGGGCCAGGTTGATGGGCTCCACACATACCGTCATGGGCTTCTCTCAATACCTCTTGGGCTTCTTTTGGTGAGAGGCACCGGAGCAAGATCCCGTCATGCGATCGACGATACAATGTTCGCGTAATCGCATTATAGTAGAATTTGGGGGCTTTCTTTCGAATGGCAGCCGCCTCTTTGGTGTCTTCAGGGAGAATGTCGTATAAGACGAAATCAATGTAGGGGAATCGCCAGTCTTTAAGCTCTGAATCGGTTGACAATTCCAGTGTCTTTTGCCTTGACGATCTCCCTTTGACTCCAGATAGCCCTCGAGAGCATTTCTCGGGCAATACAGGTCGTGACTGTAGACGAATATCTTCTCCATTGCTCCGGCTGGAAGAGCTAAGGAGGCCGCGAGGGATGCGAGTGCATCCGCGTGTGCATTTTGCCTGCGCGGTACATGGTCGATGTAGAAGTTTGTAAACCCCTCGGCCATGCGGATAGTTGCATTGTGGTAGGGTACTAGGTCCTCATGTCTGACTTCGTACTCCCCGCGAACTTGGCTGACGATGAGTTTAGAGTCGCCATATGCCTCGAGATTTTTAACGCCAATCTCATCGGCGAATTGCATCCCAATCAAAGAGCGTTGTACTCCGCCACATTGTTGGAACAAGGCTCAGTTAATGAGACAGCTCGGGGAATCACATAATTTTTTGGGGATACGAGTACTACTCCTACCCCTGCTACTACGTGTCCCTTTGGGCTTGTTCTTGATGCACCGTCGAAGAAAAGTTGCCATACTTGACTTTCGAACGATGTCTGAGTCAGGCAGACTTCAGCAACTTCATCTGGGAGATCTCATAGACTTTGGCCGCCCTCGGATCTGGGTGCTCAGCTAGAAAATCCGCCACCGCTTGTCCCTTAATGGCCTTTTGTGGTAAAAAGTGCATCTCATATTGGGAGAGCAATATGGCCCATTTTGCCAGTCGGCCGTTTAATGATGAAGGCTTAGTCATAAGTAACCTCAGGGGGTTGACTTTTAATATGACGTTTATAGTTTGGCCTACCAGATAGTGCCGCATTTTCTGAATAGCGAACACTAATGCCAAACATTCCTTCTCGATCGGGTTATACCGATGTTCGGCTCCGATCATTGTTCTACTCAAATAGTAGATTGCTTGCTCTCGTCCTTGGTCGTCGTTCTGTGCTAGTAGAGCTCCCAAAGAATGATCCATTGCTCGGACGTATACCAGGAAAGGGCTTCTCGGATACCGGAGCTGCAAGGACTGGTGGTGGGTGAGGTATTGCTTGATTTCCTCGAACGCTTGTTTGCAAGCGTCATCCCAAATGAACGAGACACCCTTCTTCATCAGCTTAGCGAAGGGTTGGCATCTTCCGGAAAGGTTTGAGATGAACCTGCGGATGTACGCCAATCGTCCTTGCAATCCCTGAGTTCTTTGAGATTTCTCGGGGTTGCATCTCCTGGATAGCGCGGACCTTTTCCGGGTCCAAGTGAATTCCGGTGGATTACAACAAATCCTAAGAATTTACCACTGGCCACCCCCAGGAAGGACTTTGTGGGATTCATCTTCAATGATGAGCCCGCATGATGTCGAAGACCACCCTCAGGTCCGCTATGTGATCACCTTTAGTGCGGCTTTTTACCGCGATGTCATCAACATAACATTCTACCGTTTTGCGTATTTGCTGATGGAAAATGGCGTTCATGGCCCTTTGATAGGTTGCCCCTGCATTTTTCAGTCCGAAGGGCATGACGGTGTAGCAATATACCCTAGAGGTGTCCTAAAGGAAGTATGCTTTTCGTCATCAGGATACATTTTGATTTGATTGTATCCTGAGAATCCGTCCATGAAGGACATTCGTTCGAATCCACAAGTATTGTCAATCATGACATCTGTGATCGGCAATGGGAATCCGTCCTTGGGGCAGGCCTCGTTTAGATCGCGGAAGTCGATGCAGATCTGGATCTTCCCATTCTTCTTGGCGACGGGGACGATGTTGGCTACCCAGTCGGGATGTTGTTCTTCCCTGATGAAGCCAGAATCAATAAGTCTTCTGACTTCTGATTGAATTGCCTCCATTATTTCTGGACGGAACCGTCGCTGCTGTTGTTTGACAGGTTTTGCGTCCGGATTGATGTTGAGGCGGTGCATAGCCACTTGAGGATCAAGTCCAGGCATGTCCTCGTAATTCCAGGCGAAGACGTCTATATACTCTTGTACAAGAGATATTAGATCCTTTTTCTCCGAAGGTGACAGGCCGTCACTTATGAAGATGGGCTTAGGGTTAGCCTCATCTCCTAGGTTGACTTGAACAACCTTGTCTTCTGTGGGTGGCTCGCGCTGTTCAAAGCGAGTGTCTCAAAGAGCATTAAATGTTTGATCCAAGGATCTGTATCAGATTGAATCATTTCTTCATTTCCATCTTCCAGGTGGCTTGTCGAAACCATGTTCACTGAAAGTTCCTTGAAGATGTTGCCGACACTGACATCTGACTCCCAGATGATGTGTCTGAAGAGTAATCGTTGCTCAACAATTCTTGAGAATCGGAGGCTGATGGGACCGGAGTCGATACATAGCCCAACCCCCGGCGCGTCTGATGATAATAATCAGGGGCCTTCCCTTTCGGCACAAAGGATCGAAGCAGCGTCCTCCTTCCTTTGCCGAAGTTCAATCCGGGTCTGTTGTCAGGTTGTATCCCATGCATCTCATCATTTTGAGTGCTTTTGGTTCATAATGACCGAACTGAGGGGACTCCTCCTCACTTCCCGAGTCTTCGCAGGGCATTGGCTCAGACGAGATTCGCCCAAAAAGAATTAGTTTTGGCCTTTTCGTCTTGCTGGAACCATAAATATAGATTCTTGCGCATTACCATTATCTTGGTACGTCTCGAAGGACGACGTCACTGGTACATGCAACGATGTCAAAGCATCTACTGCGACCAGGGGTCATCGTCTACTTCGGTGCTAGTGTCTGATGGTACTGAATCAGAAGCAAACACAGAGAAATACGCAAAATCTAAATCTCATTAATATACCAACCGCCTACATCGTCGGTGGTATTATCAACATCGAGCTTATTGGTGCTCTTTACAAGTGGTTCTAACTCCCACAGGCACTCTTCTTTCCCGGGCTCGGTGTCAGCTTCGTTACCAGAGTCTGGCTCCTCTGGTCGCGGGACTTCATCCGTCTCCACCGGATCTTGGTACAGCAAAGAGTCGGTGAAATAATTCTCAACCCCTTTGAACGGATACCTTTCGGCAATCAACGTCTGCACCTTTCCACTCCTGTCAATGTATTTCATGACTTGGTGGAGAGTGGAGGGAACGATGGAGTTGCGGTGAATCCACGGTCGTCCCAGCAATAGATTGTAGGAAGTGTCGGCGTCGATGACGTAGCATGTCACTTCCGACTTGAGGCTTCCAATCTGGCATTTGAGCTTGATTTTCCCCATTGGACGGGTCTGGTTGGCATTGAACCCATAGATAGTTGTCTGAGTAGGGCTCAAACGATGAGTAGGAATGCCCAGGTGTTGCATGACCCGGCGAGGCATGATGCTCAATGCGGACCCTGGATCTACCTGAATGCGGTTCACCTCAGATGATCTGATGTACCCTGTGAAATACAGGGGTCGATCATGCTTCCCTTTAACCTGCATATCATCTGTTGTGAAGGTAATGCAGGGAGCATTTGGGGAGGTGTGGAGGCAATCCTCTACATCTTCCTCCTTCGGCACCTGGGTCATGAAGACCTCGGCATTTGCCAGAGCTTCTTGTAGAGCTTCTCTGGTCGACTTTGATAGTCTAAGAAGTTCATACAAGGTAATGCGTGCCGGGATGTTGGCTAGTTGAGCCAGGACATCAAAGCGGTAAGGTGTCGTGGATCCTTCCGCCATACCTTTCGAAAGAACTCGAGAAAACCGAGTTTCTTTCTGCTTCTCCACTGGTGGCTTTGTGGAAGGCCTGATTGGCTCTGCAGTTGGTTGTGGAGGGGCTACTGCCGTCTCGTCGTACTGTTTCAAGTACGCCTGTCCTGAACGGGTTCCCGCCATCGGTTGATTAGGTTCTGCGGCCAAGACTATTGTTTCCTCCCCTGAGTCAGTTAACGAGGGAACATCAGTCTCGGCTTCTCGAGAGGAGGCACCCACCACATTGCAGGATGAGGCCTTTGCCTTACCTTTGGATTTCCTGTTGGTCACAGTAGTCCATTGCTGTTCATTGACAAGGTCAGGGTGGACCCACATGATTTTCCCTTGAGGTGCAGGGACAGGTACCAAGCCTTTCTCTTGCTGCTGGTGAGGGTCTGTGTTGACCACTCTCAGCTCTCCTCTTGGAATAGGGGCCACCCCCGCAGGCGTTGGGGGTTGTCTTCCAAACTGGAGAGCTGACGTCACATTAGCCGTTACCTTCTTCTGCTCTGGTCGGAGCTTTAACACCTCCGCGTCAATCAGAGCTTGAAGGATGTCCTTGAAGACGTAGCAGCTCTTAGTGGGATGTCCCAGCATCCTGTGGTACAAGCAATAGGTGGGATTGTCGGTCTTGCCGACTTCCTCGGGGCGCCTAGCTTCAGGGAGCTTCAGTCGATTGCTCTTGTTGAGTATTTTAAAGAGCGAATCGACATGTTCCTCCTTGAAGAAATATTGCTTGTTGGCGCGTGGCTGGCTTGAAGAGCCACTCGCCTTGCTGATTGAGGCTTGGCGGGAGATTTGGTCTCCGTTGCCAAATTATCTTCCGCTTTGTTTGGAGGGATGTGTCTGGCGCACGCCTTGTCGACCTTTCCGGCCTATGCTTACCTTCCTCCGCTCTGACGCGGGCGACAATCTCCTCAGCCTGTTCACCTTGTTGGACTAATTGCTTTCAGGTGCGGCTTTCAGCAACTCCTATTTGAGCAAGGAGTGAGGTTTGGAGATTGTGGCGGCATGTTTCCACCAGGGTGGCCTGGGTCATACCACTTGGACACCGGAGTGCCACGTTCCGAAACCTTTCCACGAAAGATTTGACGGACTCCCTTTTCGCTGTTGGTAGCCAAAAGAGTGGGCATCGTGACTTCGGAGTCATCCTCGAAGAAGCGTGTTAAGAACAGCTTCTCCAAATCGCCCCAGTTCTTGATAGAACCTTCTGGGAGCTTCATAAACCATTCAAAGGCCAACCCTTTCAGGGTGCCGATGAACAGGCGCGCCAGGATGGCGTCATTATCTACTACATTCCCGGTTTGGGATTTGAAGTAGTAGATGTGCTGGTTGGGTGACCCCTTCCCATCAAAGGCTTGGAGAGTTGGAGCTTTGAACTTGGGCGGGTACGGAACCAAGTCCCATTCAGCCGGGTAGGGCCGGACTACTCCTGCTTCTTGGAGGTCCGTGCGATTGGCAAGGGCCTCGAGGCGTCGCTCCAGTTGACTCATTCTTTTAGCATGAGCCTCCCCGGGTCTTGGTCGCCCTTTACTTGTGACGAGGACTTGGACGAGCCGAAAGTAGATCGTCGCGTCTCCCCAGAAGGTTCGGAAGATGAGCTTTCTCCTTTTCTCCCTTTGCCCTTTGACTTTTAGGAGGAGACCTCCTCCTGTCTTCGAGCAGCTGTGCAATCGCCTGCTTGAGGGAGTTGATAGATTCCTGCTGAGAAAGAATCATATCCATTTGTGCCTTCTGGATCTGCTCTAAACGTTTAGCCGTCTCCTCAGGAGTGCCTGTCATGTAGGCAGAGGTCCTTCTCGATGGAAGAGCTCGAAGCTCTTGATTCCGCTACGGCAGAGTGAGAATCGTTAATGCCATGGGCTAAGGCATTATAGTCAATTGGGGGAATGGCCCCAGTCCGGGTGCGAGTGTGTCGGTACACTCCTTCCGGTTCAGAGTCAGACTCATCAGAGCTGACTGCAAGTTGTTTTCCCTTGCTCCTGCTTGTCATATTCGCAGTGAGCTCCGGGTACTCAACGTCAGAGAAGTTCTCCTTCAGTGGGAGCGTCTTCTTTTAGCTGACGGGGGAATCAGGGTCAGCTGTCTGACTAAAGACTGCTGGTGCACGCCTTATCCGCAACGGCACTCAGAGAGCATATGGATGAGCCGTTGGCAGCAACATGACGAAGTGGCCTGATTGACAGTTCTTTTCTTCGTCAAATAATCCCTCAAATCCATGGGAGGGGGATTGAAAAGGTTAGCCTCGCAACGTCGAAGACGGGAGGCATCCATGTGCTGTATAGCCTGGACGCAGGCTTCAGGGACGCGGTTCTCGCGCCGCAGCTGTTCAGCGCGCGTTTGGCGCCTTTGTTGCGACAAGACGCGCCTGTCGCGTTGCTGCTTGGTGTGTCGGGGCAGAGACACTTGAGAGAGAGTGGGCTGCTGGCCCCACGCCTATGGGCGTGTGCCTCTTGCGCTTGATGAGGCGCAGAGGCTTCACCTTGGCGTTGGGTAAGTTGGTCTTCAGAGGACCTAGCTTGAGGAGTCTCGCGCTTGGGTCGCCAAATGCGGACTTCACGTGCCGGACGTGGCGCGGGCAAGGCGCCAGATTGTACGTCGCGTCCAGCCTCAGTCAGACAACCAGAGGTTCCAACTTGCAGCTGACGCGCACGTCTCCTCTGTCGACGCTCAGCGTTCCGGTTGCGTCGCGGAGGCGGAGAGAGAGACCAACAACATCCTGATGCTGAACATCAGAGATTTTAACCACGCGGGTCTCCTGAGAGACGCTGCCGCGGGTGTTCTGTGCGACGCGGTTGGTCGCAAAGGCAGTTGTGCCTGGGACCACGCGGGCCTTCTGGGAGGCGTTGGCGCGTATACCTTACTTGGCACAGTTGGCAGTAGGGGTGCCCGAGAGAGCCACAGATCGGGCTTCAGGGCCACTCCCCGTCGAGACCCGGCGGCAGACGCGCGGTCTTTGGGTTCTTGGAGCCGGAAGAGAGAAACTCTTCGTACTTCGCCTGGTCGAACTCGACAATGAGCGATTCGACCATCTTCCCCTTACGGAGGACGTCATCCTGCGCCACGATTTGCTCGTCAGTGACAAATAGAGTCCCTAGAGGAGTCGCCATCTCTTGTACGCGCCGGAAAAAGGAGAAAGAAGGTCTTTGCTGTAAAGTTTTCCTTGAATCAGATGAAAAGATTACAACAAAAAAAAACTTTTCCTTCCAGTTACAAGGGAGGGAGGATATTGAGTCTTGAATCCTCCCTTTGTTTAATGCTGGGTTCTTCGTGTGGCGGTGGAGAGTGAATCTTGTTCTCCGTTGACCGGATGACCGTCGGGATCGTCAGGGATCTTCTCTTCGGCTGGTAGAAAGAATAGCACAGCTCTTGTCTACCAAAACTCTCAAAGAGAAGGTAGGCAAAGAGTAGCTTGTACGCAGCAAGCTTGACGAAGAGTTGAGCTCTCTCATTTTTCTGCCGTGTCTGGTGATTAGACGGGAAAGGTGTATGTAAATGTGTTCAATGTATCCCTTTCTTATCTCCGTTATAACATAGGGTTATACCGAGTCGATTCTCAGGGAGAGCTAGCAATAGAAGCGTTACGAATCGTAGTGAAGAAATGTAAACGAGAATTCTTCTTTGTTCTTAAAAGAATAAAACAATCATGGAACAAGAAATGAAAGAATGGATGAATATGTTCATGATGGAAAGTGGAAAAGAAATCAAGATTGGATTGGTTATTAACACTAGAAAGAATGAAAACTTGAAGAATCAAACCATAACTAGCTTACCTTACTACCTTGCCAAAGTTTACCAAACTCCGTGATAATGATGCTTGCCTTTGAGTCATTGGCATAGATGTGTCTTGCGTGTTGATCTAATTACTTTCTCATGTAGATGAAGGGTGGTTTAACCCATCGGAGAAGAGAAGACCATCCAACTTGCAAGATGAAATATAGTAATCACCCATGAGTTAGTGAAGATGGCAAGGCTAGTGGTTAGCTAGTACATGGAGAAAGAATTAGCTACAAGCCATAAGAAAAGTAAAACAAAGCATGAATTAAATTGTAAGGATTTAAAGCAAGAAGTAAAGAAAGCAATTAAAGAAAGCAAGTAAACTAGAACCAAGCTCAAGTAGAGGAAGGAGAATGGATGAATCCTTGTTGCTTCAAGTTGTCACACCTTGATTACACAAGCTCTCTCTCTCACAATCTCTCTCTTTTACAAAGTATCTAGGGAAGAAGAAGAGGGACTAAAGAACTAAACCTAAAGAAAAACCTATGAAAATTACAACAACTAACAATTTCTCCTCTCTTCTCTGTTCAGTCTTTTTTCGCAGGTCCTTGGTGCAGTTTATATAGCCTTAGAGAGAACTCTCCAGAAGACGAGCCAGCTGGCAGAATCTGGGGCTCAACGGCCCCAGATCTGCCGCGCCGCGCGCGGCAAGGGCGCGGCATTGTTGAGTCCGTTGCGCAACAACTTTCTGTTGGAGATTGGTTACGAGGTTGTTAGCCACGTGGCCTTCTAGAATCTTGGGTTGTTGCGGATCTCTCTGGATCTTGAATTCAAATCTTGGGCTTATCTTAATCTTGAATTAATCCATTTAATTATTGCTAATTAAAGTGATTAATGGGCTATCTCTCCATTAGAGTGTGAACCTGCAAATATATAGAGAAGATGAGTAAAAATCATATATTTATTAACTAAATGTATGGGAATTATGTGGTAAAATATGCAACATTGGATACCAATCACACCCCACACTTATTCTTTTGCTCGTCCCGAGCAAAACAAAGAAAAAGAAAAGAAAAACTATACTACCAATTTTATTACACCACTTTCGCAGGTGACGCGATTGCACTGAGCATGTGCAACAAGCGTTTAAACCTCTAGGTACCCTAGAGGAGGAGTGTTGTCTCCTGAGGGTTTTCAGCGGATTACACCACAAAATTCATAAAGAAAGAAGATAAATGTTAGTGTTTTGAAAACGCATTTTGAACAAGAGACATGTTTACGAACTATTTTTGCAAAAATATAAGTGATCCTAGGTCATAAGTCCACCTATAATCATTCTTCCTTAAACTTAGTCTCCATGCAAGATCTTGTTTTCAATTAAGGTAAGAATTCAAAATTGGATGAATATTTTATCTTTCATAAAACCTAGATAATATGCACACCGTGCTCGTGAAGATTTCTGGGATTTCAACTCCAACCATCAAGCCATTTATTTATATATATATATATATATATATATATATATATATATATATATATATATATATTGTTTTTCTTTTATTTTTCTTCCCTTAGTCTAGGCTTTCTAGTTTACCCTTGTAGCGAGCCTTTAACCGATGACTCCCAAACCAGACGGTCTTAGGGCACCAGATGAGAAAACATCCCGGGTTTAAGGTCTCGAGTAAAAAAGGCCACATAACTAAGGGGGATTATTTATTTCCTTTACCACCGTTAGGCGTGAATAATCATGCTTCTTGAGGCACAATTCTCCAGCTTAATAGGTGATGTTTTATTTATATATATTTTTTCTTTTTTTTCTTTCATTATTTATATGGCATTTTTGGTCTTTGTTTCCATCCCAAGAAATGTGTAAGTGTGAAGTGCATATTATCTAAGGCAAAAAAATTCAAGATAAAAATATCTCACCAATTTTACTTACTTATCCTATAATTTCAAACAAGATCTATTATTTCAACTAGGTTTAAGATATCATAATTAAGGCTTTCTTAATTCCTAAGATACATATTAATTTTCTTAAAAATAGATCAAAACTTTGTCTCTTTTTTCAAAAAGTTTTTATTTTATTATTATTATTATTATTATTATTATTTTTAAAGAAAAGGTAAAATCTAAAAAGAAAGTGGAAAAATGGAAATAAAAATAAAAATCCTAAAAAATAAAAATCCTATAAAGAAAATAAAAAGAAAGTGGAAAATCTAGAAAAAAGATAAAATCTAAAAATAAAATGGAAATAAAAATAAAAATCCTAAAAAATAAAAATCCTATAAAGAAAATAAAAAGTCCTATGTTAGTGCATACCCCCCCATACCTATCTCATACATTGTCCCAATGTATGCAAGATGAAATGATGCATGAAATAGGTAAAAGGTAAGAAACTTCCCCCTCTGTCGCTTTGGACCCGCAGTGGTGCTGGGTCCAGCTGACTGTGATCTCCTCAGCGTGGCCTCAATGCTATCTAACCTAGAGGATTGCTCCTCTACCTTTTTCCGCAGTCTCACTTGCCCTCTAAAAATCTTCTTCATGCCCTTCCAGATGGAAGACATGAAGGCATGTGTATCATGTGGGGGGTCCTGCCTCCAAAACTCAGGTTCATCTTCATCCGCAAAACTCTCCTCAGAGGAGGACTCTACCGGTACATCCTCGGGCTGGACAGTAGGTGTCCAGACCGCATGCAAACAACTATTATACGAACTGGTAGGTCTCTCGGGTGCAACAAACACTCGGTCGAATGAATCAAATACATCAGCCGGTAGGAAAGTCCTACACAAACGTGTAATCAATATGGGATGGGAGTATTTGGCACCTCGTGTGCGTGAGGAGTTGGCTATAAGTGCATGGAAGATGACCTTATTCAAACAAACCGAGTGTTGACGAGTCATTAAATCATGTATAATTTGCAACACTGGTCTGTTGAAAGAGGAGGTGTGGTCTAGCCCTAAAATGTTTCGTTGGATCCAACGTCCAACGCAGTGAATATTTCTAAATGTCGTGCTGGCTTTGAGCCCACGATCCTGCTCAGTACAACGAGCCCCATAATAGTCATATACTCAATCAACGGGAGAGGCTCGCTATGTTGTGTGATGGATGGGACAGAGGTGATTTCCTCAAGAAGAGGAAGCGTGACAAGTAGGTCTCCTGTGGGCATGTGTGCAGTAAACTGGTACATGTGTGGATCAATTGATGCTTGGTCAATGTGTGTGTAAAACATTGTCACCAAGTCGGGATAATAAAAAGTATCAGTCTCAGAGTTGTCGTATACTAACGTGTACCAATTCCAAGCTCTAATTCTCTCTAAAAATACATGCCCATAACCATTTGGATCACTCAATATCCGCCCAAAATCTTTCTCAACAAAATTGGAGGTGCCATACTATGAATTTAAGATCAAAGCGGTAAAAAGAAGAGATTTAGAATTCGAACCACCCACGGAATTCGTGGGGGGAAGAATTTCGATCTCTGCAGTGGGTTCAGGAAGCTCTGAATGAAGATGTAGCACCAGATCACCAACAAGAACTTGAAATCGATCGGAACAGACTCTGGCAGCGCGCAGGAGTCGTCAGAATTGCCGCAGAAGCTCGGCTGGGGCCGCGGTTTTGCGGCAGATCGGAGAGAACTGGGAAGGGGAAAATTTCAGTGGCGGCGCTGGAGAAGGAGTTTTTTAGATCTGAGATGATGTTTTCATTTGAGGGAGGAAGTGTGTGGAAGAGGGGTTATTTATAGAAGGGAGAGAACTTTAGAATCCCACTTCTATCCCTAGGTTAAAAACAAATTTACCCTAGGAAATTGGAAGTTTTGAAAATAACTTTGACCCTAGGGACTTGGAATATGAGGAAACTAGGAATTTAGAAAGATTTTGAATTTGGAAAGTGTGGAAACTCCTTTTAGCATAAAAATCCCTCCTTTATTTTTATTTTTTTCTTTTTCTTTTTTTTTTATTTTCTAAATCCTATGTTAGTAAACCCTCCCCCACACTTATTTCATGCATGCATGAAACAAAATGGAGAGGGAAGGAAAAAAAAAAATTATCTTAAGGTGGTGGTTCCGGTGGTGGTCGGATTGGTCCACGAAACATGGCCCAATCAACTTTACGTTGGGTTTTCAGGAACCCACCAAAAATATCATGAATATGACCCACTAAAAAGATAAATCCTTGAAAGATTTTTATTAAGTACATGACCCCATCTAATTTCCATTTTCCATAATAAATTTCTGAGTCAAATTTGTCAACCACCTTGTCCAGAATGGAGTATGAAATGATAGAACTGTTGACTTGGACTCAGGAATGACAGGAACTAATACCGACTCAGGAAGGTGACTGAAGTCAAGTAAAGGTTCAGGAGTCAAAGTGAATTCTGGAATTGGGTCCAAGTCAAGAAATGGAAACTCAAGTCCACATGTATTGTCCAACAATGGAATGTGACTATCAAAAATTGGTGATTCAAGTTCAGGAGGGATGGGAATCAAAACTGACTCTAAAATGTTGCTCAAATTGGGTAACATAACAGGAGACAATAATGATTTAGGAATTTGAATTAGATCACAAGTTTGAGAGTCAAAGTCACATTCCATATTGAGTTCAATTCCACAAAAATGAGAACTTGCCAATTTATCAATAGGATCTTCAAAAAGGTATAATTGGTCAAGTTCGACATGATCCTTAAAGATGGGTGATTCAACTTCATTGTGAATTGGGAAAGGATCCAATGTCAACTCCGGAAAAAGATTGAAGTCAGGTAAAGATACCGGAGTCATTATTGAATCAGGAAGAAGGATCGAATCACGAAGTTGGGGTTCAAGATCATATTCCTCATGTAATTCAATTCCACAAAAATGTGAACTTGCCAATTTATCAATGGGACTTTCAAAAGTATGGAATTGGTCAAGTTCAACATGATCATCATAAATGATTGGTGATTCAATTTCGAAATGGACTGGCACTGGATCCAATACTGACTCGGAAATGAAGTGAAATCATGTGAAGACACCGGAGTCATAATTGAATCAGGAAGGAAAATTGAATCATCAAGTGGAAGTTCAGGATCATATTTATGTTCAAGTTCAATTTCAGGAAATGAAAAACTTGCCAAAATGTCAATGGGATCTGAATTTTGGACAAGTTCAGGTGATTGTGCTGAAATTGAATCTGGATTTCCAAGACTACATGACTCTTTGGTTTAACAGAGTGCTAGTGACATTAGAAATAGGATGAGAATGAAGAGTTTGGATCATCAAATCTATGTCACGATTTCTAGCATTTTGAGCATGAGTCATGTCTTCAAGCATCTTTCCATAATTGATGATTTCATTATTTTGATGAAAAGATGAAGTGTTGTCTTGGAAGTGATGGTAAAATTGTGAGTCATCAGATTTTGTGAGTGTTGTTTGGACTCAAGCAAGAATTCCTTACTCGTTCCCCAAGCAGATGGTTGTTCATTATAATAAGGTGGAACTAAGTAAGACTCTTGAAAATACTGTGGAATTGGAGGGGCAAATGTTTCTTGAAGTTGTTGCTCGACCCTCTGTAAATTGGCTTCTATACTCCTTAGTAACTCAGATTTTCTTCAATTGGTGGTTCAGAAAAAGGAGTATATGAAGCGGAATCAGGAAATGAATACTGTGGACAAGGTGAATATGGTGGACAAGGAATTGAGAATTTGACTCGGGGTACGTGAATCCCCAATTACTCGGTGAAGAGTTGAAATTATTATGGAAATTAAAATTATTAGATGGGGGTATGGGTCATATTGATTCGGATAAGGCCAACCCGGTGTATGTGGTTGGTGCGTATTGTAAAACGCCGGGTTGGAATTATCCGAATATGATGGAGTCTGTGTGAAATATGGATTATTATTAGGATGGAAAGAATTGTTGAATGCTATATCACACAAAAATCACAAACAAAAAAGAAAAATCAAATAACAAACAAAAAAGAAAAGAAAAATCAAAACCAAGCCAAAAGAAGGGTTGACCTAGACCTAGACGACTCCTAACTGATTAGACCATCCACAGGAGGTTTAGTGTAGACTTAGACCACAAGCTAATCAGCCAGGGAAGGGCAAGGTTGGTGGGAGGTTTTCCGTCAGAGACGTTCCTTATTAAGTAACCAGCAACCTTCGGGCTTTCGGCCCTCAATCCCTTTCCTAGACACTGATTTTGCAAGAGTCTATTTCCAACACTTTTCCCCCTTAGGATAATCTCCTAGATGAGTCCGAGATGTCCCTAGGGCCAACGTCTATTTTTTTATTAAATTAGGCTTGGGTTAGTGAGTGCTGGGATGGTGGTTTTTAGGCTAAGGAAAGGGTAATGAAATCCCCCACCTTATCTTATTTATGGGTTATGCCCTTAAAAATGAATTGTGCAAGTGTACAAAAATATATAACTAGAATTCACTCAAAGCATGAAAATCAAGCAAGAGATGATTCCTAGTCTACATGCAATGCAAAACGTACCTTGCCTCCAGCACTCTTCAACAGTAAAAGTAAATGAATTGAAAAGACACGTGCCTAGAAATGCAAATGTCTAAACAATTTTTAACAATTTCAACCAATTTTTTACTGTTGATTAAATTAGCAGGTAATAGGTGAAAAATACAGGAATTCAAGTATAGCAGCAGATGTATTTTGCAGATCTGGAGACCCTGCAGAAATTTTGTGAGTAGTCAACTCAGGATTGCCGCAGATCCGCGGCAAAAACCAGGATTCCGCGGCAAAACTGAGGGATCCTGGTCTCTGCTTTAGAGAGCAGAGGCCCAGGTCCACTTATATGTCAGTGCAATTAAAATTTTCCTGTTCTTCAACCTGTAACCTGCAACAGAGAAGAAGATTCGTTTAGTTCTTCACTTTAAAGAAAATTCGTTGCTCTCCCCGGCAACGGCGCCATTTTGTTTAGACGGGAAAGGTGTATGTAAATGTGTTCAATGTATCCCTTTCTTATCTCCGTATAACATAGGGTTATACCGAGTCGATTCTCAGGGAGAGCTAGCGATAGAAGCGTTACGAATCGTAGTGAAGAAATGTAAACGAGAATTCTTCTTTGTTCTTAAAAGAATAAAACAATCATGGAACAAGAAATGAAAGAATGGATGAATATGTTCATGATGGAAAGTGAAAAAGAAATCAAGATTGGATTTGGTATTAACACTAGAAAGAATGAAAACTTGAAGAATCAAACCATGACTAGCTTACCTTACTACCTTGCCAAAGCTTACCAAACTCCGTGATAATGATGCTTGCCTTTGAGTCATTGGCATAGATGTGTCTTGCGTGTTGATCTAATTACTTTCTCATGTAGATGAAGGGTGGTTTAACCCATCGGAGAAGAGAAGACCATCCAACTTGCAAGATGAAATATAGCAATCACCCATGAGTTAGTGAAGATGGCAAGGCTAGTGGTTAGCTAGTACATGGAGAAAGAATTAGCTACAAGCCATAAGAAAAGTAAAACAAAGCATGAATTAAATTGCAAGGATTTAAAGCAAGCAAGTAAAGAAAGCAATTAAAGAAAGCAAGTAAACTAGAACCAAGCTCAAGTAGAGGAAGGAGAATGGATGAATCCTTGTTGCTTCAAGTTGTCACACCTTGATTACACAAGCTCTCTCTCTCACAATCTCTCTCTTTTACAAAGTATCTAGGGAAGAAGAAGAGGGACTAAAGAACTAAACCTAGAGAAAAACCTATGAAAATTACAACAACTAACAATTTCTCCTCTCTTCTCTGTTCAGTCTTTTTTCGCAGGTCCTTGGTGCAGTTTATATAGCCTTAGAGAGAACTCTCCAGAAGACGAGCCAGCTGGCAGAATCTGGGGCTCAACGGCCCCAGATCTGCCGCGCGCGCGCGGCAAGGGCGCGGCATTGTTGAGTCCGTTGCGCAACAACTTTCTGTTGGAGATTGGTTACGAGGTTGTTAGCCACGTGGCCTTCTAGAATCTTGGGTTGTTGCGCGGATCTCTCTGGATCTTGAATTCAAATCTTGGGCTTATCTTAATCTTGAATTTAATCCATTTAATTATTGCTAATTAAAGTGATTAATGGGCTATCTCTCCATTAGAGTGTGAACCTGCAAATATATAGAGAAGATGAGTAAAAATCATATATTTATTAACTAAATGTATGGGAATTATGTGGTAAAATATGCAACATTGGATACCAATCATCTGGTCGTCTGATTGTCGATCCTCTTATCACCAAATGCCTTTGATTGCTGATCGCCAATTGCCACTCTCCTCTTATCGTCCCCTCTTCTCTCTTATTGCCTCTGATTGCCCGACCTCATAGCAACCGAGGCTATTTATAGAGGTCCTAGGGGTGAACGTGCCCCCAAAAAATGCTCCACGATGAGGGCTGACCTCCCCCCTATGTGGGCGGCGACTGGCCCCATAACCAGGGCGGTTATAACTGAGATGCGGGTTTAAGCCCACACGCCTTGAGGTTGGGGCGCGGGTGTCGAGCCCGCGCGCCTTGATGCTGAGACGCGGGTGTCGAGCCCGCGCACCTTGATGCTGAGACGCGGGTGTCGAGCCCGCGCGCCTTGATGCTGAGACGCGGGTGTCGAGCCCACGCGCCTTGATGCTGAGACTCTGCCTTTTAATGGCTTGTCTATTAGTGATTTTTAGACAGCCTACAGACATGACGCAATCTTTTCAAGCTAAAGGGAAATAGACTATGTCCGTTGAATTGTCAGGGGATGTTCATTCGAAGGCCAAGAAGAGCGGCTTCAATAATCAGGAGTCTAAGTTTCCTCCGAAATAGTACTCTTTTAAAGACGAGCAGGTGGTCGCAATATCCCATTTACTCCACGGAGGGAATAAATTGAAGCTGCCAGATTATCGATGCCCTAATGAAGTGGGACGCACGAACGATCCCAACTATTGCCTCTTTCATAGGATGGTTTATCATCCTACTAATAAGTGCTTTGTCCTCAAGGAAAAAATTCAAGCTTTAGTTGATGTCGGAGTTCTGACTCTGAAATCAGAACAAAAGAAAGTCACTGCAAACATGGTGACCCTCGAGTTCGGTGAAACCCCAAAAATCACAGTTCCTGATGGGACCTTCCCAATCCCTGAAGCACGGCTAGAAGTAAAGCATCCTTCAGCCAAAACTCAAGAGATTAAGGGTCTTGTTCTCTTGACATTGAAAACAGGGAAAATCATATGGATACACCCAGACCTTGCCCAAGATGAACAATGGGATTCGAAGAAATCCAAGTCAAAGGGCAAATCTTGCAATGTTATCTCCATCTTACCGGATGATGGCAATCTCACGTCAGCTTCTCTTAGAGATTCTGAAGGGCAAAAGCACGCTTGCACAGCGCAGGCTGATGTACCTCAACCAATAGATACTCGATCTGAAAAACCATTCTTAAAACAGTATGAGAAAGTTAGTGACGAGACACAACAGCAGACGACGTTAGTACAAATACCCACCCGGCTCCACTCCCGACAACGAGAAAAGAAAAGCAAAAAGAAGTCCGGTTTGACCATGCCCTAAAGAAGCCTTCAGGCCCAGGGCTTAACATGCCTTTTCGCTTTGACATATTGGCCCAGCTGGCTAATATCCCAGCTCGTATCACCATACATGAGCTCCTTCGTCTCTCGAAAGAGACAAGAGAAGCACTTAGGGATGCACTGGCTAACTCGGAACCATTTCTGACACATATGCCAGAAATCCCTAGGGGTGACACTCAGCCCTCTTGCTCTGAATGCCATCATGTACAATCGAAAGTACCTACTATTACTTTCATAGCTAAGGATATGCTTCTCAAGGATAATAAGCACGATCGACCTTTGTACTACACCAGGTACATCGGTTCAACATGCATTGAAAGGGTACAGGTTGATCCAGGGTCTGCACGATCATACCCAAAAGGCTCATCTACTTCCTTGGCATACCACTATATCGGTTGTCTGCAACCACTACAACAATATACAGTTTTAATACAGGGAGCAGTCATCCACTTGGAAAGATTCGACTCCGTTGCCGAATCTGGAGCATGAAATCAGAAGTGACGTGCTGCGTCATTGACGCTGACACGTCATACAACTTATTACTAGGACGACTAGGATCCACGCTAATTGGATTGTTTCCTTCACTCTGCACCAGTGCTTCAAATATGTTGAAGATGATACAACAATACGAACTATCTTCACTGAGAAGCAACCATTCAAAGGGGTAAAAAACTACTTTACTGATACTCTCCTATATCAGGAAGTCAGTGAAACGTCAAAAGATACATTGCCTGATAGCGATGACAGTGGCAATGAGACAGATTTAGAATCGAAGGTGACACGCCAGCCACGTTGGTCAGCGAGCCAATTATAGCATGTTTAATAATCTTCTATGTAATACTCTTTCTGAGGATGATGACGAGTGGGTAATTAATGATGATGTTTCCTTTGGTTATCCTACGAGTTTCGAACTGTTTGAATCTGTTACAAATAGCTCTCTACACATGCCCTTGCATAAACCAAGTACGTCTGTGAAATGTATAGAAGGGTCCGTTTTAGTGGTTCCTCCGTCAAAAAAGGGTCGATCACGATAATATTCGGTAAAGCCCAACTGCAGAGGTCTACAGTCACAGATTCGAGTTCAGACTCAGAGACCCCGCAATTTTTTCATTATGTACGATCAACACAGCATATGATGAGGAAAATGGGATACAGCCTGCAGCGCGGGAATGGCTGAATTTCAGAAAAGGAAGACATGGTTTTCTGCATAATTTTGTGCCAAAAGGGAAACTGGCAAATTACTATGATAACCCATCTCCACCGCCTGCAACAGTTCAATCCAAAGATAACAAACCAATCCCATTACGCTCTACCTCTTCCTCTGAATGGGACTCGGAGGTCAGTATGGGAACATTGTTCGAGAATCTCACCGTTAAAATGACTTCAAATAGCCAATTGGAGCCAGCGGAAGCTACTGATGTTGAATCATGGGCTCAGCAATTGGATTTCCAGTGGGAAAGGCGATTCAAACAGAGCGAACCACCTACTAAAGACAAGGTGATACAGGTTAACTTGGGTAGTCGAGACCACCCTAAATCCATCTTTATAAGCGAAAGCTTATTACCTATGGGAAGGAAGAATTGATAGTATTTGTAAGAGAGTATATCGAGGTCTTCGCATGGAACTATTAGGATATGCCCGAACTTGATCCACAGGTAGCCATGCATCATCTGAACATCAAGCCAGACGCCAAGCCAGTTAAGCAACAACAATGCCGTTTTCGCCTGAACATTATGGAAGCTATTGAAGCCGAAGTCCATAAACTCATTGCATGTGGCTTCATACGGGAGGAACAGTATCCAGATTGGGTTGTTAACATTATTCCCATTCTCAAGAAGAATGAGAAAATACGAATCTGTATTGATTACCGCGATCTCAATACGGCATGTCCCAAAGACGAATTCCCATTGCCCATCACCGATGTCATGATTGACAATACCTGCGGATTCAAAAGAATGTCTTTCATGGATAGCTTCTCAGGGTATAATCAAATTAAGATGTATCCAGAGGATGAGAAACATACTTCATTTCGGACACCATTGGGGTATATTGCTATACCGTGATGCCCTTTGGATTAAAGAACGCGAGAGCAACTTATCAGCGGGCGATGAGTATAATTTTTCGTGACCATCTCTGAAAGACAGTAGAATGTTATGTCGATGACATTGCTGTTAAAAGCTGCGATAAGAACGATCATCTTCATGACTCGAGAACGATATTCGACATAATGTGAGCCCATCGACTGAAGATGAATCCGACAAAATCCTTCTTGGGGTTTCGAGTGGCAAGTTCCTAGGATTCATTGTTACATCAAAAGGAATTCATCTTGACCCAGACAAAGTCAAAGCCATTTAGAGCATGTATCCATCGAAGAATCTCAAAGAACTTAGGGGACTGCAAGGTAGACTGGCTTATATCAGAAGATTCATCGCAAATCTCTTAGGCCGTTATCAACCGTTCACCCGACTCATGAAAAAGGGTGTCTCCTTTGTATGAGATCAAGCCTGTCAAGAAGCTTACGAGGATATCAAAAGATACCTCACTAAACTTTTGGTTTTGGTGGCTCCCACATCCGGAAAACCTTTCTTGCTTTATGTGAAAGCTATGGACCATTCTCTCGGTGCTCTGCTTGCTCAAAAAGATGATAATGGTCATGAACAGGCTATTTACTATCTAAGCAGGACTCTGATAGGGGCAGAATCCCGCTATAACCCTATTGAGAAGGAATGCTTAGCTCTTGTCTTTGCTATTCAGAAGACACGACATTATTTGGTCAGTCAAATCATATATGTCATTTTCAGAGTGAATCCTTTGCGTCTTCTCATGACGAAATCAGGATCACTGAATTCTAGATTAGCTAAGTGGGCCCTCTTTCTGTCTCAGTACAACATGCTTTTTGTCCCTCAGAAGGCAGTTAAAGGTCAGGCGTTTGCAGATTTCTTGGCTGCTCATCCGGTTCCGAAAAGCTCAAAACTTCATGAAGTTATTCTAGATGAGATCTTCGAATCTAATATAACTTCAGAGGATGAAGTATGATAGATATTCTTCGATGAAGCATCACGAATAGGCCCTAACGGTAAGATCATTGTTGGTGTGGGGGTTATATTTATCTCACCACAAAACCATATCCTTCCTAGGGCGTTTTCATTGATGGAACCATGTTCCAACAATGTGACAGAATACAATACTCTACTCATTGGCCTTCAACTCGCTCATGGAATGGGGGTACGCTACCTAAAGCCTATGGTGATTCAAAACTGATCATTAATTAGGTTAAAGGAGAATATGAGGTCCGTCACGGAGATTTGGTATCTTATTATCATGCAGTCATCAAAATGGCTAGCTCATTTGATGGCTTTTATATCAGTCATGTGTCCCGATCTCGGAATACTAGGGTCGATGCTCTGGCTGTACTAGCGATAACGTTAGCCTTACCAATCGACACAAAGTATCACCTTACAATGGCTACTCGACACCTTATTTGTCCTAAATATGTGTTGAAAACCAAGGAAATCCATAGCACCTTGCCAGATTTTGAACTGAGAGATTGGCGATTTTCTCTCATTGACTATGCTTTGCATGATATATTACCGGATGACCCTAAAGAAGCGGCATCTATCAGATGAAGGTCTCTTCATTTTTCTATGATCCAATAGTAAAGACACTCTACCGTCGCTCATATGACGGTATCCTGCTCCGTTGCTTTTCTAATTCAGAGGCACAAGAAGTGCTTAAAGAAGCGCACGACGGCATATGCGGAGCTCATCAGCCAGGTCCAAAACTCAAGGACCGATTGCACAGGCATGGATATTATTGGCCGACCATGATAGCCGATGCCATCTAGTATGCACGAAAGTGTAAAGCCCGCCAAATCCATGCGGACTTCATACATCAGCCTCCAGAGTTGCTCCATCCAACTGTTCCTTCGTAGCCATTTGAAGTATGGGGAATCGATGTCATAGGGCCGATCAGCCCCTATTCAACAAAAGGTCACGGGTTTATCTTAGCAATAACTGATTACTTTTCAAAGTGAGTAAAAGCCATATCACTTGTGGAAGTTAAAAATTCTAATGTGGTGAATTTTATCAAACACCATGTCATCCAACGATTTGGTGTCCCTAGGCGGATCATCCATGATAACGGTCCCCAATTCGTGAGCCAGGTATTCTACCGATTTTGTGACAGGTATCGGATCAGAATGTGGCATCAACTGCTTATAACCCTGCCGCTAATGGCTTGGCGGAAGCATTCAACAAGATAATTATTAAGCTACTCAAAAAATTTGTTTCATCAAATAAGCGAGACTAGAACGAGAAGCTTAGTGAATATCTTTGGGCCTACCGAATCACAGTTCGGACCCCGACAGACAATACACATTTTTTCCTGGTATACGGGTGCGAAGCAGTCATACCGTTAGAAATCTAGATGCCGTCATTACGAGTTGCCTTGATGACCAGAATGACAAAGGAGAACAATGATCAGTTACGTCTTCAAGAGCTCGAAACCCTAGATGATAAGCGATTACAGGTTCAACAATGTATTGAGTTGTATCAAGCGCGAATCTCAAAGGCCTTCAATAAAGAAGTCAAGCAAAAGGTCTTTCAGAAAGGAGATTTGGTTTTGGCCGTCAGACGACCGATGATCATGACGCACAAAATCAAAGGCAAATTTCAACTCAAATGGGAAGGATCATTTGTGATAGGAACGGTCTATTCAAATGGAGCATATCGCCTTATGACTTCAGACGGTGACTTACTTATGATACCAATCAACGGCAAGTTCTTAAAGAAGTATTATCCTTGATAAGATCCTTCTCATGATCAAGTTAACATTACACCTCTGATCAAGACCTTCATCGAGCCAACCAAACACCGGTTGTATTAAAGAAGAATCAAGGTTACGAATTTACTGTCAGCTAGTATCGAGCCGATCGAACGCCTTTGACATTAAAGAAGAGAATAAGTTCGACCCAATGACAAAAGGTCCGACCAAACAAATGAGTTTATGTGATGACTTATCAAATCGAACTCATCGAAAAAGGTTCGTGACTCATTCTCTTTCTGAACCTTCCACTCCACGTTCAAATCAAAACGTGGCGACTGACCAAGTGGTAACCGATCGAATCAAAGATCAAAGGAGTTTAGCTGATAACTTGACAAGCTGAACTCATTGAAGAAGGTTCGCGACACATCCTAATGCAGAATCTTTCTAATATGGAAACAAGATAAGGGTTGAATAAGAGTCCATGAGGAACGATAAATCTTCAAATTGAAATCTCGCAGAATTCGTGTCTACTCCTTTAATCCCCAACTCACCTACAGGTTGAAAACTCAGGGGAAGCATTGCGTTGCTCAAAGTAACAAAATAATCCAATGCCTCTAATGGTTAAGGATAGAGGAAAATGTTGGCCTTTAAGCCCAACATAGGTCCTTAATAACTCATCATGCTGAGGGGAATAGCATGACTAGCCCGACTTAAACGGTAGTTGGTAAAGGCATATCAAATCTGTTGACAGCTGAGGGTTTGCTAAAATTCCTAAGGGACCAGTTCTCATTTAATTCCCTCTCCAAAATCACTTACCAATTCCCATCTATGGAATGGTAAGACCACATAGAAAGTATTCATATCCCTTGCGAAATGACGAGTCTAACCTATCATGTTAACATTAAACCTCGAATAGTAAGACTCTAGCCTACTCCCCAGTAGATAAAACCAACATCCCTGCGAATTTGGTTAACTTCCCCAGTGAATAAATTCCGCTTGTCATTCTCTTCAATAGAATGACAGGTCCAATCAAATTACTTTTATGTTCAAACACATCTAACAGTAAATGAATCTTTGTCAAGTTAACATCACATCCCTGACAAGTTACTTTACAAATCCCCACGGAGTTCTCTGATATATAATCTTTCATGAGATTTATATTTCTCAGCTCCCCAGCAAGTTTCTAGTAGACTCTCTTCAAAGTCTTATTTCTCACTCAGTCCCCAATGGACTTTCTTGGTTGTCATGTTAACAATACACCTCTGACAATTTCTTTCAAAAATATCCAAAGGAGATATCAATTTTCCATGGAGTTTATGATCAGATCCTATTTTCCCCGATGGGATTATTTTTTTACCGTTATGTCCATCTTGTCACCTCTGAATAGTAGAAATCCTGAGCTTGGTAGTTTCTCAATCGGTTATGTCCATATTACCTCTAAACTGACAGATAACCAAGTCTCATCTTTCAGTCCAGTAGGGACTATTCCTTAGACGTTATGTCTAGTTCGCCACCTCTAAACGACAGGGCTTTGAGTCTAGTAATTCCCAATCAGTTATATCCATATCACCTCTGAACCGACGGATACCAAGATCTCCTTTCTATGGTACTTCAACTGTCATGTCCAGTTCACCACCTCAGAACACACAAGTTCATAACTTTGTCCTCCTTTTCTCTATCAAGCTCAGGAGTTTTTATTGTCATGTTAATACGACTACCTCTGAACAGCGAATTGTGAGCCTGATGTCTCTTAATTGGTCATGTCCATATTACCTCTGAACCGATGAGTGCCCAGATCCAATTCACCCTTGCAGTCCCTAGTGGGCTAGCTGATAAGTTAATACGACTACCTCTGGCAGCGGATTCAGAGTTTAGTGTGTCTTAGTCTATTATGTCAAACATATCACCTCTGAATAGACGGGTCCCTAAAATCGAATTCACCTTCATTTTGTCATCATATCCAGATTATCACCTCTGAATGACAAAATTTCGAGCTTGGTGGCTTCTCAATCGGTTAAGTCCAGTTTGTCACCTCTGAATCGACAGATAGTCAAGTCTCTCTTTTGCTTACTGTTATGTCTAGTTCGTCACCTCTAAACAGTAAACACTCCGAGTTTGATAATTTCTAATCGGCTTTGTCCAGTTCGTCACCTCTGAACCGATGAATATCCAATCTCATCTTTCTTTGTCATCATGTCCAGATTATCACCTCTGAATGATAAAATTGAGCTTGATGGCTTCTCAATCGATTATATCCAGTTTGTCACCTCTGAACCGATGAATATCCAATCTCATCTTTCTTTATCGTTATGTCCAGTTCATCACCTCTGAATGACAAAGCTTCGTGTCTGGTGATTCCTAATCATCATGTCCAGGTCATCCGATGATCTTTAATCTGTTACTTTAATATTTATCTCTGAATAGTAAAGATCGTCAAGCTCATTTCTTTCATCCTCATCTCAATATGATTTGAGTCAAGACTTTTCTTAAATTTGTAACTAATCCTATCGGTTTATTACCTCTGATTAGATTAGTTATAGCATTATATACAACTTGACAGTAAGAATTGCAAATTCAGAAAATAAAACAAGTTGGAAATACAACAGAGGAGTCAAATAAAATTACTTTTTATTGATTCCAAAAGAGGGATACATGGGTACATGGATTACAAGCTACGAGGGTGCTTCGTAAGACTTGATCTGTTCTCTAAGGATGGCAAGCCTATTCTTCCTCTCCTCAGCAGCTCTGATGAATGCCTGCGACCTCAACTCGGCCTCATTAAAACTCGCTGTCTGGGATAGACGAGCCTCAATTTCAGCCAAAGTTGCCCTCTGTGCTAGCTCATGTTGCAGGACTTCGTCATTTGAGCCTTAAGTTACTCTAGCCGATCAATCTCCTCAAGACGCACCGGTTCAGCCTTGGACAAAAGAACATTGGCCTTCTTGATCATTTCCTTGGCCTTTTCAATCTTATACTCAGCGTCGAGAAGAGCACTATTAGAAGCATCTATGGCATCTCCAATTTCTACTTTTCTTGTCTCCAAAGATTTTAAATCTAAAGATATTACCTTAGTTGCTTCCTGTACCGCGAGATGAGCTTCACGCATCTGAGCGGCAAGGTGTTCAAGCTGTTCATTAACTGAGAAGTCCAAATCTGAATTGCTGAGATGGCGCCATTCGTCTACATCCCTCTCACGCTTCTCCACCAGAAGCTCCAATATGGCAGCTTGGTCATCCCCTCCAAAGTCTCGAATGATGTCAATACTTCGAGAGAGGATCACCTTCAAAGCAAAAAATGAGGTAGTCGAGCCTTTCAATACCAAAGCAACAGATCGCTTCAAACCCTTATAAAAGTTGTTAACTAGCTCAGCCACAAATTCTTTCTCGGCTTCAACTACTCCTGGTGAACGAGTGGCCCATGAAGGCAAAGCTTCCACCGGTTTCACTAACATAACCGTAGAGGAGATGGCAGGGGCGCTGGCTGAAGAACTATGAAGGATCGTCGGTGATCTCGGAGGAGTCCTCATTGAAACCAGTACACTAGCCACAATGAAAGTAGGGCTGGTGACTGTTTCAGGAGGGGCTGGCTCAACAACCAGTGCCAAAGAGTAGGGCTGGTAATTACCTTCAGCTCCGTGGTTGTCAGGATAGGCAGCGTCAATGAAACCACTGGCATCTCACCTACCGATGTAGTTGGAAGTGAGATTGGTTCCGTAACCACTGTCCCCTCAGCCTCTTTAATTCCACTGGTCGGTTCAGGCTGATAAGAGGGCAGGTCGTGATACAAGGCATCCAACTTGGCAGCGTCCGTTGCAGTCGAAGTGCTTGCTTCACCCCTGATCCCCTCAGAAAGATTAGCTGGCTCCCTTGAAGTCAATGCACCCAGAGGTGGAACACCTGTGGCAAGACTTTATTGAGCCAGGCATGACAAATAATGGGAGAAAATTGTTTACAGAAGATTAAAATATTACCAAGAAGCGATACCGCCTAAACTGCCTCAGCCGCAGTCTCTCTCCGGATTTCCTTAACAGCAGCATCAATCCCCTTAGGATCCATAGGAAAGTTTTTGGCAGATGCAAGAGGGACAACCAGCTCACCTTCACCCGCTGAAGCCTCTGTGGTCCATCCTATAGAGCTTGAAGCTACAGGACTCTCTTTCGAGGTCCCAGCACCCGAAGGACCGACACCAGCCGCGTCACTCTGGAATCTTCTGAGACGATAAAGTAGCTAACCTCGTCACCTTCTTTATAAGTGAATAGGGGATCATAATAATCCCTCTGTTCTCTTGCAACCTCGGCTCTCTGTTCTCTTGCCAGCTCGGTTCCTGAATCATAGGATAAACGAATGAGCTGTATGAAATATATAAGTATATGTCGCAAGAATAGAACTGATCTTACTCAGGCCAGGAGCAGCTTTATCAATAACCTGCTTCTGAGCCGATAGCCTAATGACTAACGGAGCGGGAGAAGGAGGCACTGCAGCTGATTCACCCTCTGCAATAATGGTGGGAGTGTAGCAACGAGACTTCTTCACTACCCTCTTTCTGCGAGATCCACCCTGCCGCTTTCGTTTGAAGTGGACATCGGGATCTTCTTCCTCCACTTCTTCTACCTCCACATCTTTCATGGGGGATGTACCTACCCCACCAGGAGCATCTGGTGGAGCCTCAGCACCTCCAAAGTGGGGACTTCTGCGTCTGAAGCCTCACTATCAGCAGTAGCCACTGATTAGTCTACAATTCTGCATTATTATATTGCATTTCCCTACGATTTATGAATAAAATGTCAGTCTAAACTGTGTTTCGGTCTCTCTTGCAGATAAATCAGGAGTTTAAGGGCAAATGGATAATAAGAGCTTAATTAAACTCATTTTAGGGTAATTAAATTCGCAATTTTTGGAGGCCAAGTAAGGAAACTTCTGGAAGATGCATTGAATCTAGACCTTTGCGCGCGTCAGACGAATATTCGGGCGAAAATACCAGAATTGGGATATACCAGGAAGGTCCTCGAAGAAATGGGAAGATCCTCGCTAAAACCATGGAAATAATTCCCTGGTTTTGCCTTGGATCCGCGGCAATAGCCTTGGATCCGCGGCAATTTGGTGGGGCCACGCGTCGATCTTCGACGCGTGGCCCCGTCTCGTCTTCTAGAACCCCTGTATGCCTATAAAAACTCCTGTAGAGACCCAAAACTGTTGGCCCAAAGGGTTACACTCTCCATTTGTTTAGAGTTTTGATGATAACAAAACAAATAAGTGCTATTTGGTACTAATTAGTTTGTTTAGATGAGTTTCAGGTTAAGTACCATATTTGGAGGCCATTGCTTAGCTATTGCAAGAATTTCTAGGTTCATGAAGTAAAGAAGGCTTTTTGCACATCAAGGAAGGAACATAGAAGAGAAGGCTCTAGCAAGGCATCACATGGCTCAAGACTTCAAGATTGCTCAAGATAATTTGTTAGATTTGTTTTTAGTTTAGAATTTTGTTAAAGAATAGTGAATAGGTTTGAAGCTCTTTCACACACGTTTTTGAGCACATCTTGTTTCCTAACATAAATAGTTTATATACAATCTTCAACCTACAAACTTATTTTGGTATTGGAATTTATGACAAAAACTTTGATATACATATGTTTCATGAATATAGGATTATGCTTCAAATGTTTAAATATCATGTTTTTGTATTTGGAAGAAGTTTTGGACAAAACGTATTTTCTAGTCAAAATCCAAGGTTTAGAAAATACAGTTTTGTTTTTGGTAAAAATGATAAGAGTCAAAAATAGTTCATATTGATTGATATTTGAGCTAAACTTTTTACCACATGTTTATATATCATTGCAAAATGATAAAACTATTTTTGGTGATTTTTATGAGTATTAAAAGATTTTTTATAATATTTTTAAAATTGTTTTTCTGTCCATTCCAGACTTCATGCAGTCGACTAGTTTTCTGACTAGTCGACTTGGCTAGAAGTCGATCGACCGGGTCGGTCGACCGACGTGCACAAATCTATGCACGTTTGGAAGTCTTTGGACGGTCGACCGTCCCGGTCGACCGGTCTGAGAGCAGAGCTCTCTGTTTGTTTCGGTCGACCGGGCCGGTCGACCGTAGCCTACAACAGCTATATTCCTTTGTACTAGCGGTCGACCGGACTAGCCGTTTGAACAGTAACGGCTAGTTTTCTGAGCAGATTTATTTTTGTCCTTTTCTCACTTAAGTGTGTTTAAGTGACATGTTTTGGATTTAATACATTCTGATTAGCCTTAAAAATATTTTATCTTTAAACCCTAGCCCTCTCCTATAAATAGGGGTGTTTAGGGAGAGTTTTGTTACAAGAAAAATTCTCAAAAATTTCCAAAAGTTTAAGGCTTTCAAAAGACTTGGTTTCTTGGTTTTGTGCTGAAATTCTCTCTAAATTTTTGAAGTGTTTTCAAGAGTTCTCTGATTTCATTTTCTTTTCTCCTTGCACATAAGAGCTTCATTCCTACTCATTAATTCTCTAAGGACCTTTGTAAGGGAAGAGAATTTTGCAAGAGAGAGTTTGTGGTCTTTTGACTACTCAGAGATTGCTTGTACTTGAGATTGTGGAGTTGGGTACTCCGGTGTAATTGTGACATCTTTGTGATAGTGGAAGTGGTTGGAATCCTTCTGGGGAAGGCGGGGAAGTAGAGCTGGGTGCTCGAACCTCGATAACAAATCTTGGTGTTTGCGTTTGGTTTACTTTTCCTTATTCTTGCTCTACTTTCATTGCTATTACTACTTGCTCTTTATTGTCATTGCTATATTCACTTGCTTTATGAGATTGTTGCTCCATATTTTTTAATTTGTGCATTGATTAGCATTATCACCTATTCACCCCCCTCTAGGTGATTTTCAATTGGTATCAGAGCTTGGACTCTAGATTTTGGCTTAACATCCATAGAGAGATACTTAAAATTTGCTAATCAACATTTGCATTCCATTTGTCATCACTAGTAAACATGGCCGATAACATCAAAACCCCTCCTAAATTTGATGGACTCAACTTCCCTATTTGGAAGGTTAGGATGACTATCTTTTTGCAATCCTTAGGTAGCTTAGTTGGTAAATCTTTAACCAAACCCTATGTTGCACCCGATAGTGATGAGAGCACATGGACCGACTTCAACTTTAGAGAATATGAGGCTAACTCCAAGGCCCAAAATTCCCTCTTAACCGCCTTGTATGAGGATGACCTTATACGGGTAATTCATTGCCAATCCGCCTATGAGATTTGGCAACACTTATTGGTCACACACGAAGGGACTTCACAAGTCAAGAGAGCTAAGAAAGATCTCTTGAGGTCCCAATATGAGTCTTTTAAAATGTTTGATGATGAATCTATAGATTGTATGATTACTCGATTTACTAAAATCACCAATGGTCTTTCTTCTTTAGGTGATGACATTTCCAATGATCAAAAGGTGCGGAAAGTGTTCGGGCTCTTCCTACATCATGGGAGATCAAGGCCACCACCCTAAAAGAATTGAACGACAAGGATGAGATGGACCTCATTAGTCTCATTGGGAACCTAAAAACCATGAGATGGAAAAGAAAGCAAGAGAAGAGGCCGCTCCACTAAAGAAGAAATCCTTGGCCTTCAAGTCTTCATCCACTCTTGAAGACGATGAAGAAGATGAAGAAGATGAAGAAGAAGATGAGGAGCTATCACTACTTGTTCGCAATGTGAAGAGAATGTACCGGAGGAACAAGCTCAACTTCCGAAAGAAATTTGAAGGCAAAGAGGAGAGGAAAATCATATGCTACAATTGCCGAAAGCCCGGACACATCATGGCGGATTGCCCGGAGTTCAAGAAGAAGATGACCTCCTCCTTCAGGCCAAAGAAATCGGAAGAAAAGAAAGCGTACAAGGCAACTTGGGATTTGGAAAGCGAGTCCGAGGAAGAGGCGGATGTAGCGAATATGTGTTTCATGGCAAACACACCAAAGGTAACCCCTCAACCTCTTGATGATGAAGATGAAGAATTAAGTAAGGAAGTTCTTACTCATGCCTTTGTTGAACTTTCCAAAACTTATGATAATAAGAAGATTGAATGTTATAAATTGCAAAAAGAAGTTGCATTTCTCAAAAATCAACTTGCTTTGGTTTCTAAAGAAAAGGATGATATTTCTTCTAATCTTATTTCTATTCAAAATGAGTTTAATGCCTACAAGGTTTCTTGTAAAGGAAAATCTCCTATTGTTGATGAAAAAGAAATTTCCTCTCTAAAAACTAAAATGGTTGATTTTGAAAAAGTTTTGAAAGATTGTGCTTTTTACACTAAGAAACTTGAAGAAAAGTTTTTCAAAAAGCACACCTCTCATGCTAAAAATTCACATGCTCACACTACACATGCTAAATCTTTTCATGCTCACAACTCTCATGCTCACAAATCACACACTCATTATGCTTTCAAATATGGTAGAGTATATAGATGCACATTTTGTGGTAAGAATGGACATTTAGCTAAATGTTGCTATGACCAAGTTAATAGATCTAATAATTGTTTGGGTTAATGAAACTAACCCTCTAGGACCCAAGAAAATGTGGGTACCAAAATCAAGTCCTAAATTATTTGATGTAGGTACACACCAAGGCTCCAAGACGTAGGGAGCGGTGGTATCTTGATAGTGGTTGTTCAAGACATATGACGTGGGATATCAACAACTTTACAACCCTATCAAGGTACGAGGAAGGTGGCTCCGTCACCTTCGGGGATGACTCCAAAGGCACTATCATCGGTATAGGTAACATTCAAATTGGTGCATCTCCCATTATAGAAAATGTTGTACTTGTTGATGGTTTGAAACATAATTTGCTTAGTATTAGTCAATTTTGTGATCGTAGACTTAAAGTTATTTTTGATGATACTTCTTGCAAGATTTTTGATATTAAATCCAATGATTGTATTCTTACCGGTTTTCGTGATGATAATGTTTATATTATTGACATGCTTAATGTGGAATGTTCTACTAAATGCTTAAATGCTTTTGATGAAAATTCTTGGCTTTGGCATAGAAGATTAGGACATGCATCTTTTGACCATCTTTCTAGGATTAATTCAAAGGAATTGGTGAAGGGTATACCTTACTTGAAGTTTGAGAAAGACCGCATTTGTGGTGCGTGCCAACTTGGGAAACAAACCAAGTCTTCCTTCAAACCAATCAAGGATATCATGTCAACTAGGCCTTTAGAATTAATTCATATGGATCTTTTTGGACCTACTAAAACTAAGAGCTTAAATGGTAGTAGATTTGCATTTGTTTTAGTTGATGATTTTTCCCGTTTCACTTGGGTTTTCTTCTTGGAACACAAAGATCAAACTTTTTCTCATTTCAAAATTTTTCGAAAAAGAGTTGAAAAAGAAAAAGGTTTTCTGATTTTGAAAATAAGGAGTGATAGAGGTGGTGAGTTTGTTAACCAACTCTTCATGACTTATTGTGATGAAAAGGGAATTAAGCATGAAATGTCTTGTCCTAGAACTCCACAACAAAATGGAGTTGTTGAAAGGAAAAATAGAACACTTCAAGAGATGGCTAGGACAATGATAAGTGAGTATGACCTCCCTCATTATCTATGGGCCGAGGCCGTAAACACCGCATGCTATATATCAAATCGTATTTATTTATGTAAAAATTCTTCCAAAACATCTTTTGAAATGTATCATTCTAGAAAACCTAATGTTTCATATTTCAAAGTTTTTGGATGCAAGTGTTTTGTTTTGAACACTAAAGGTAACTTGGGTAAATTTGATGCTAAGGCTTATGAAGCAATCTTTGTTGGATATTCTACAACTAGTAAAGCTTATAGAGTATTCAATAGATCTTCACTTACCATCGAAGAATCCATGCATGTTAAATTTGAAGAATCTAATGTGTTTGTTGAGAATGTTGTAGAGATTGAACCATTAGGTGAAGACATGGAGAGACTATCCTTGAAGGACTCACCCGCTCAAGATGATAAGCAAGAACCAATGGTGACGTTCAAGAGGATAAAGAGGAATGCTCTCAACCGCTTCCTAAAGCTTGGAGATATGCCACAAATCATCCCAAGGAGCTCATCTTAGGTGATGCATCTAAAGGGGTAACAACTCGCTCCAAACTCCATGACCTATGTGGTAATTTTGCTTTCATTTCTCATTTTGAACCCAAAAGCATCCTCGAAGCCGCGGCGGACTCATATTGGTTGCTAGCCATGCAAGAGGAACTCAATCAATTTGAGCGCAACCAAGTTTGGCACCTTGTTCCTAGGCCCCACGATAGACCAATAATTGGTACTAAGTGGATCTTTAGAAACAAGATGGATGAGTCCGAAAATGTGATTAGGAATAAGGCTAGGTTAGTGGCCCAAGGTTACACTCAAGTTGAGGGAATTGACTTTGAGGAGACCTTGCACCCGTAGCACGGCTTGAAGCCATACGGATGACGCTAGCTTTTGCATCTTTCAAAAATTTTAAACTTTTTCAAATGGATGTGAAAAGTACATTTTTGAATGGTTTTATAAATGAAGAAGTTTATGTTGCTCAACCTCCTGGTTTTGTTGATCATGTTCATCCCGATTTTGTTTTTAAACTTGATAAAGCTTTGTATGGATTTAAACAAGCTCCAAGAGCTTGGTATGAAAGGCTTTCTAGTTTTCTCATTTCAAATGATTTTATTAAAGGCAAAGTAGATACAACACTATTCACTAAGCATGTTGATAATGATATTTTAATTGTGCAAATTTATGTTGATGATATAATTTTTGGTTCTACTAATGAGCTTTTATGCAAGGAATTTGAAAAGGTTATGCAATATGAATTTGAAATGTCTTCAATAGGTGAGCTTAATTTCTTTCTTGGACTCCAAATCAAGCAATTGCAAGATGGGAACTTCATATGTCAAGCCAAATACGCAAAGAAACTCGTAAAGAAGTTTGGACTTGAAGACTCAAAGGTTTGCAACACTCCCATGGCAACTACCACCAAGCTTGATAAGGATGACCAAGGTAAAAATGTTGATATTAAATTGTATAGAAGCATGATAGGTAGTCTTTTGTATTTGACGACAAGTAGGCCGGATATCATGTTTAGTGTGTGTCTTTGTGCTAGATTTCAATCGTGTCCCAAAGAGTCCCATCTTATTGCGGTAAAACGCATTATACGTTATATTAAGGGAACGATTGGAATGGGTCTATGGTATCCGAATACCGGAGATTTCTCAATGACGAGTTATTCGGATGCCGACTATGCGGGTTGTAGAGTAGATAGAAAGAGTACTAGTGGGACATGTCAATTTCTTGGTAATTGTCTTGTTTCATGGTCCTCTAGGAAACAAAATTCCGTAGCTCTCTCAACCGCCGAGGTGGAGTATGTTGCCGCGGGGGCTTGTTGTGCACAATCCTTTGGATGAAACATACTCTCCTTGATTATGATTTGCATTATAACCATATAAAAATATTTTGTGATAATACTATTACTATACATACGACAAAGAATGCAAATCAACATAGTAAGACCAAGCACATTGAGATTAGATATCACTTTCTTAGAGATCATTTTGAGAAAGGAGATATAGATATTGATTATGTTTCTTCGGATTTGCAACTTGCCGATATTTTCACTAAACCACTTGATTTGCTAGATTTTCATTCATTTGTGGTGAACTTAATGTTTGTGTTATTGAATAAATTTTTTTCTTAAACCCTTTTTGATGTATGACAAAAAGGGGGAGAATGAGTCTATGTATGGAAATATGGGCTCATATGGTTTTGGTTCCATATGAGTTTATATATGTTTTGAGATTTTGATGTATTTTCATGAATTCTTGTAATTTGAGTTTAAGTGTTTTGCAAGTATTTTTGGCTTTTGGTTTCATGATGTTTACTTGCAAATTACAAATTACATGGTTTTTCTTTGTTTAATATAGCATAATTTAAGGGGGAGCTTTCTCCTCCCCTATACTTTTGTTTATAGCCTATTTGTTTTGTCATCATCAAAAAAGGGAGATTGTTGGCCCAAAGGGTTACACTCTCCATTTGTTTAGAGTTTTGATGAAGTGGATCATCTCAGATAAGCAACTGCCAACCTCTTTTTGGAACACGTGTCAGCTGCTCAATTATGCTCTTCTTGCTTATGATCAAAGCTTTAACTTGAAAATCAAAGGGCAAGTTTTTGGTCTCTTTCATCAAGACGAAAGAATGGGAAACATAGTTCACTGCAATGCAAACAGAAAGTAAGTTAGCATTAAATCAAAAAAAGGATGGAATGTTAAATCAAAATTCTTTGGGCGAAGCAATTCAGATTCGACTCAGTTGTGCCTTGAAGACGGATTTTATTTAAGCAGAGGATAGCCTCGCTTGCACACTAATGATAGACTAGCTCAGCATAAGCCAAGTCTTAGCCCCGCCCAAGACAGTTAGGGTAGAGAAGCCTCAAAAAGGACCAAGTCCTAATCTCGCTTATATGGCTAGGCCAGACTGGCCCAGAGGGACGCAGTCTTGACCCCACCTATATGGCAAGACTGGCTTAACCTTGAAGAGGCCAAGTCCTAAGCCTTGCCTATATGGCAGATTTAACAGACAGATTTAACTGATCAAGGCAGGAACTCTGCATGGAAAGATCTTTCACCTAATCGAGCGAAAATGATAGCTTCACCGAGAAGCTAAAAAATAGGGCTAAAACCCTTTCTAAACTTTTCTGAAAGTCAACCAAATGCAGAGGCCAAGGGAAGTCAATCCCTGAAATAGCTGGTAAAGCTAAGAAAATTAAGAGAGAGAAACTCCCTAAAATCACTGGTTTATTGGTAAAAGTCTCTGGATGACCGGGTAATGACCAGAGTGGACGTTCCCACTACTTCAGAGACCTCAGTCTCCTTTCCTAGGCAATAAGGAGATGTCATGAACAAACTTTTCAGAAAGAGAAAAGTATGTTTCTCTGAGAAAGACTACAAGTGTCCTATTTAGAGGCCTCATGGCCTGACCACGCCGCTGCTACTTCAAGCCTAGGAGTACAGGTGAAGTTAAAGCATTTAAATGCTTAGCCTCAAAAATAGAAATACTCTCTCTCGTTAATTCAAGAGAGGTTATTTTAACCTCAAAAAAGGGAGCAATCCTTATCGTAACTCGCAAAAAACAGTTAGCCTCAGGAAAGGAATGTCGTTCCAGGCCGATTTGAAGCGAAGCCACTTCGAGAGACCCAAGTGCGAAGCTACCCGTAAGCGCGAGGCTACCCAGAAGCGCGAAGTTGTATGGAGGCGGGTTGTTACAATTCCTCGGCGAATCTATTCCAACCCGAAAGCAGAGTTAAAGGTGAGATCGAATTCAACCACCAAAGCGACGTTCACATTCACTTCCCATTAGTCAAAACAATTCAAAGTATTTCAAAATCTGAACCATTCCACTGTAGATTCACGAAAACTTTGAAGGGGGTCTTGTTGACACTCGAAAAAGACAGAGCTCCCCATTCATCTTCAGCCGGTCTGAACAACGTCTAACTTATTGACATCTATAAAAGAAAAGTCGAAGACAAGCTGATGACCAGAGGCAAGGCAGCAACATGGACATTACTAATCCAGTAAAGCAGATAGTAAGTCAAAGTTGCCTTTAAAGAAGACTTGAGCAGGCTTAGAGACACTAAGTTAGCTCAGTACTTAGTCTCACACGAGCCCAAGAGACGAGCAATCTTGCTTAGCTTCGCAAGAATTCCATCATAGCTCCGTCATGGGCTAACTTATAGCTTCGCCCTGGGGTTTTCCATAACTCCACAGAAAGCTAGCTAACAGCTTCGCTAGACGCTCTGCGGAGCCACGGGAAAAAAAATAAGCTAACTTATAGCTTCGCTGAGAGTTTACTTCTAGCTTCGCCAGAAGCTTCCCTTAGCTCCGCTATGAGCTTATTGGATTAGCCCCGCTGCGGGTCTTTTTATGGTCACCTTTGACCAATCAAATCTCCAGATGAGATCATGTTGATTGAAATCAAATTTGACAGTTACTTGTCATGATCTTTTGACTCTTCCAATCAGGTGAGAAGATCAGGAAAGATCTCTCAATTAACTAGAGAGGATCAAGGGAGTATCCCTCATTTAGCAGAGCGAATCAAGGGATTAGCGCTACATGCTATTCCTAACTTCACAGAAGCTGTTTCTAGCCTCGTAACAAGGCTACTTTCTGAATGTAAAACAGATTGACTCAATCTGTTTCCAGATTTTATGGGCGATTATACCTCTGTTCTCCCTATAAATAGCCTACCAGAGGCACACAAACAGAGGAGGAGGAGGCGGGTAAGGATAGAGAGGAGATTGGCTCGAGAAGTAGCAAGAGGGCTCTACCGATCCTCTGTTCTCTGATTCTCCGAACCAAGTGAGAAGGGAGTCCTATTAGGAGGCAGTTCGATCATCTGACCGATCGCATCGTCAAAGGGATAAAGTGATTGCGCGCTGATCAGATTCCTACCGGTAATTTTTCTAGAAATCTCAGAGGAGATCTACCTGTAATTTTCTTTTCAATTACTTGTAATTTAGCTCCTTGATCTTTTTTGTAAGTTTTCCCCTTCGAAAATCAATGGAAAACATAGATAAATGCATATAATTACATCTCTAAACATTAACTTATTATGAGATTGTTTCTTCTATCAAGCATAATGTAAATTGTAACAAAGGCTATGCAAAATATGATTTTTATTAGATGAGCAATCTCTTTTGTTTTCTGTTACTTGCATTTCCTGTGAATGGGGCAACTTAATGGCCTTAATCAACTATGAATGGGGGAATACACTACATTTATTGAAGTAAACTCATATGGGAATTTTGCAAGGTTAGCCTTCTATGAAAAATCTAGCATAACATGCTTCATATTATATACTCTTATCCTTGTCTATGATGTATTTGCTTTGAAATAGTTAGATCGGAAGAAACATGATAACTAGGCCCTATCGACGGAAGAAACATGAGAATCAGACTATTCGTTGGAGGTAGAATGGTTGCAAAGTTCTAGCACTGGAGCAAATTCACCCACACCAACTTGCTGATGAAGAGATTTAAGATTCCTTTTGGTTTTCTTTTTCAGGCTTTGGCCATGAGGCCCATGACCAATAATTATACATACGTATGGGAATTCTGCAAACATGTCACATGCACAACAATAGAATTCTCAGAAATAGATATTATGCCGATTTCACTGGGATTTATGAGACAATTACAAGGATTCTCCAATAACAAAACTACAAATAACCTAGAAGGATCAAACACTTTCCTTCATCAAGTCTCTTCCCAGCTAATAATCAAATATAAACTAGAAAGTCAATACTCTCGGTAGGGGAGAGGGCGATGTATGTGCCTTCGTAGGTGATGGTCTTGACTACAGTAAGGTCGGGGCGGTGGCTGAAGTTGACGTCGCGTATCTTCAAGATCTCTCTTGTTGTCTCTGTTGGCCCAAAGGCCATTAGCCTAGTTTTGACGATAACAAAACATATGTAGTTATGTTTTTAACAATTTTGTTTAATAAAGTTTCAGGTTAACTATTTGTTATATTTCGGCTCCATCACAAGGCTAACACATTTGGAAGCCAAGAAGATGTAGATCCCAGAGTCTAAGCACATAGAAAAGCTCAAGGATCAAGTATACTAGAGAAGACTATATCAAGATTTGTATTTTCACTTTTTGTATTTTGGATAAAATTTATAGTCATTTGTTAAAACCAAGATGATATAGGTTGATAGCTTTTGAGATTGACACACGCACACACACATATTCATACTCCTTTGTGTTTTTTTAACAAGAGTTCATAACTATACTCTTTATCGTTTTCAAAACTGAGTTTCAGAAAAACGAGTATCGGAAAAACCAGGTTTTTGATTTAGAAATAATTTTGATAAAATATGGTTCTAACTTTATTTTATGTTGATCCATGATCACACACTAATTCTTCAAGTACCTAGAACTCTATTTTGCATTTAAAGATCAAAGTTATTTTATCGAAAAAGAATGGTTTCAAAAAGATTTCCATAACTGACTTTGGCCCTTTGTCGGTCGACCGGGCTGTCGACCGTTGGCAGAGCAAAATTGCTCTGTCGGTCGACAGAGCGGTCGACCGACATGCACAAAGTGCATTTGTGCACTTCGATCGACCGGGCGGTCGACCGACTGCAAGGGCTTTGCTCTCGGTTGGGCCCGGTCGACCGATAAAGAGTTTAACTTTCTGGTTGGGAAAAACGGTCGACCGGACGGTCGACCGCTATCCCAACGGTCAAAAATCTGACTGTTGGCGGTCGACCGGCCGGTCGACCGACAGAAGACTTTTCTTCTGTGATTTTTTCCGATGGTTATATTTTGTTTTATCTTTTTCTAGGTCTTTTCCCAACGGCTCTTTGAGTTTTCCACTCATGTTTTTCATCCCCTATAAATAGTGGGACTATAGAAAAACTCAATAACAAGATTTTTAAAGCTTAGATAAAATTTTTATAAGTTTTAACTTTTCATAAAAGATTTCTTTTTGAGCCAAATTTTCAAATTCTTGTTTTTAGCTTGAGCCCTCCCTCTACATCTCTACAAGCTATTTTCACTACACAATTCTAAAGAGTTTCACCCCTCATCTTGGTTATAAGATTGTGCTTGTGAGCCATTTGTGATCAAATGTCGATCACCGTTTTCCTTCTATTGAGAAGTTGTAACTGTTGCGGCCTCAAGTAAGCTAGTGAGCTCTGTGTTGGTATTGCGGTACCGCGAGAGAGGACTAGTGAGTCCATTGAGTTCTAGTGTGAACTTGTAAATGGTTGACGATCTAGTGAGATCGATCATAGTGTTAGTACTTCATAGTGTTGAAGGCGGGGACGTAGAACAGTAGCTCGAACCTCGAAACAAATCATTGTGTTTGCGTTTACTTACTCTTTCTCTCTTGACTCTATTCTCTCTTTATTACTTGCACTCTAATATTGTTTACTTATTTACAAGTATTTCTGAAGTTGTGATTGATATTTGTTAGGATGCTAGCAAGTGATTTTTTATTCCGCATTGTTTGCCATTTAGTATAGTCATCACCTATTCACTCCCCTCTAGTGATTTTCAATTGGTATTAGAGCCTAAACCTAGTTTTGCTTAACCACCTTAGGGAGATCTTTTCATTTGGCTATATATTCATTTGCATTTGTTATTTTTCTTTTGCGCACTTATACTTGTTTTCATGACATCGCACAACTTCTCTAGCATTAAATTCCCACCCAAATTTGATGGGTTGGAAGGTCAAAATGAACCTATTTCTTAAGTCCTTAGGAGTTAGAGTTGCCACCATTACCAAAGAATTTGTTGAACCTCACGGTGATGAAGATACATGGTGCGATGCAACCGCTAAGGACTATGAGACCAATGCTAAAACCCAATATGCACTTACACAAGTATTAAATGATGACGATCTTTCTCGTGTAATAAATTGCAAATCTGCTTATGAGGTTTGGAATGATCTTATCATTACTCACGAGGGGACGTCGCAAGTCAAGAGATCTAAAGTAGACTTACTTCGTTCTCAATATGAGATTTTTTTTATATTGTTGAAAATGAAAGTTAGATGAGATGCTCACTCGGTTCACCAAGATCACTAATGGTTTATCTTCTTAGGTGATATTATTGACAACGACCAAAAGATCTAGAAGGTCATTAGAGCTCTTCCTAAAGCTTAGGAAGTCAAGGCAACAACCCTCAAAGAGCTCAATGATAGAGAGGAGATGGACTTCATTGGCTTCATTGGAAATCTCAAAACCCATAAGATGGAAATGAAGGAGAGAGAAGAAAGGAAGGCCCCAAAGAAGAAAGTGATAGCTTTTAAAGCTACTCCATCATCCTTTGATGAAGAAGACTCATCGAAAGACGTGATGAGGATTTTGCCACGCTCATTAGAAAAGTGGGCAAAATATTTTACAAGAAAGAAGACAGCAATTTTCGAAGAGGAAGACATCAAGGATGATTGAAAAAAAGAGGCGGAGACGGATCCTTACTTTTATTGTAAGAAGACGGGTCATCTAATTGCGGATTGCCCCTCACTTCAAGCCACACCTCCAAGAACGTGTATAAGAAGAAGAAGGCGATGGTAGCCACTTGGGATGAATCGGAGACATATTCTGAAAAGGAAATTGATGTCGCACACGTTTGCTTCATGACAAACGGAGAGGAAGCATCCAAAGTAAATCTCGAAACCTTCTTAGAAGATAATGATTTAACTATGGATGAACTAGCATAATTTTTTGAAGAATTATAAAATAGATATGAAATATCTCTTGCACAAAATAAAAATTGAAAAAAAAGATTTTCTAAAGAATAAGTTAGAAATTATTTTTAATGAGAAAAACGGCTTATCCATTTCTTTTGAGAAAATGAAAAAGGATTTTGATAAATACGAACTTGTTTGTAAAAGCCCCAATATTACTTTTAACAAAAAACTTTTAACAAAATGAATTTTTGGATATTCAAAAACGTATTGGATACCACCCTGAAAAAGTGTGCCTTTGATATGAACAAATTGCATCTATATTTCCAAAGAAAAAATCTAAAGAAAACATACATCTCATTCATCTAACACACACCATGAAAAATATGCGCGCGCACATCAACATAAGCATGCTTTCATATATGGCAAAATGTACACATATGCACATTGTGGCCGCAAAGGCCATTTAGCAAAATTTTGTTATGCTAAGTTAAATATGTTTAATAAAAATGTTTGAGTTCGAGAATGTACTAACCCTAGAGGACCTAAAAAGATTTGGGTAGCAAAGAACACACCAAACTTGATTGATGCAGGTGTGTCGTCCTCCTTCAAGACATAAGAGGAGATGGTGCCTTGGTGGCGGATGCATCAAAGCTCAACAGATCAACCGTCAGATTGCATCGCTATCAAGAGACACCTATTTTGGAGATTACCCAAGGTTTAATAACTTCTCCACTTGTTCTAGCGAGATCTATGCATGCATAGGATTAGCTAGTTTCTTTTTATGGTAATATACTTTAGTTGTGTAGACATGCCTGTTCTTATTTTTGTATTTTGCCTATAATTGAGCTAGTTTATTAACTTTGCTTTTATTCTTTACTAGCCCATGATTTGCTTGCTCATGTGTAGAGTATTTTCCCTTACTCACTTGGTTGATAGATGTAACGCCCCGATTCCACGGATACGGGGACGTCACTGCGACGTATATACGTAAGTCCGAATTACCTTCCCGTATATACGCTAAGCATCGGTACAGACAAGAATCAGAGTACGGAAGCAAGTGGTGCATTATACATTCCACACATATATATATACAATTACAGAATTATCACCAGATGTGATCCAATATTACAATAATATTATATCACAGATGCGCAAATGCGAGAATACAAAAGATATACATATATGAACAGTATAAAAGGGTGTCCACATACATGTATACAAGGAATGTACAAGTATGAATAGAAAAAGGGCACTCACGAGTTTAAAAAGGAAAACTCGAGAGACTCACAGGGGGTCTGGAAGGATGGAGCTCTGAAAGGTCAACCGGGGTCCACGCTACCGCTGCGCCACTCTGATGCAGCAACAGGAAACCCATACGCTCCAAGCTCCGAAACCTGGACATGAGAATCCAGGGGAGTCAGTGAAACTCCCCAGGCGAGTAGGATGCAAAAGCCAGGTGGCGAGCCAAGGGTGAGTACAAGAGTCAAGTACAGAAGACAGGAGGGTTAGAACACAAATGAAGTATATATAAGAACGGGTATAACGTAACAATCGTAAAACAGGAAATCCGAAGTAAAACTGATCACAAGCAAAATTGATTGTATACGCTTAGGTTACGGTCCCATGAGACTAGTACATCGAAGGAATAATCCAAACAAGGAAACCTCATCTATATACCGTTATCTCATGCCACCGAATATCTAAGCGTATAGAATCAGAGTTGCAAAGTAGTCATAACAAGAATACATAACAGATGTGACAAGAGTGCATAACAGGTATCAAAACAGGAATCATAACAGTAATCATAACTGGGGTCACAGGAAACACCTATTATTATTATTACTCGTCTGACCCATATATCTCGGTATGTGACCTGGTGTACGGCCAACCCACATACATCCATATATAAGCAAGTCGAGGGTTGTTAACGGAAGTAGATGGAGAACTGACAGAGCTTCTTATAGTAGTTCCCATACACCTGGGACCAGTTTTGGAGGCCCAAAGTCCCCCTAACAGTAATCTGTGGGCCCAAAGTCCCACTAACAGTACCGCCAATATGTCATATTCCCATACTATAAGCAAGATATCATTCCGGCATCCATCACTTCCTCCCATACCCATACAAGTTGTCCTTTTTATAGCTTATGAACATAATTATCAGATTTCGGGAATGAGCAATATCATAACAAGAATACATAACAGTGATCAGTACATAACAGTAATCGGGTACTACATTCCCTTTATCGTGATAATTATAAGAATCGGTGTATCATGCTTGGTGTCAAGAGATAGCATGATAAATGGTGATGCATATCAAGTAACATGCATAACAATGGATTGATAATAAGTCTGGGTAAGTCATGACATAACAGATGGTCTTGCCAGATAGTGGCATGTCAGGTGGTCAGGTGATAACATACTAATGGTCAGGTGATATACATGTGTTAAAAGGAAGCATGCAACCGACAGGTCTGAAATAATAGCAAGTAATAACATGGAAGTGACTCCAAGTGCAACGACCACGAAGGGTCGGCCACGCATGGTATATGATGAAGAAACAAGCATATCATAAGCATGGTACAAGTACAAGATGAAGCTACCATAATATAAGCAATTGTAGTGCAATACATGAATATGGAAATAAGAAGCGAAATACTTATCGATCCGACAAAACAAAACTCAAATAGAGAAGAGCGAGACTACTCGCATACAAGAAAGTAGCGAGTGAGAATACTCGCCTAAACTCCAAAATACCGAAAGAGCCGTAATCCACGGAAGCTTGGGATGCGCCACAAAACCTGATATAAATATGTAGAGAGAAGAGGAGAGAGAAAAAGAGAAGGTAAGATGATGTTTGTCAAATGACAAGTCAAACAAGACCAAGATATGATATAAGTCTAGAGGTTAAGGTTCATATTTAAGAAAGGAATCAACTAAGACAGATAGGTAAAGTTAGTCGACTAGGATGGAAGAGTAGTCGACTAATAGTGGAGTTAGTCGACTAACGGTCTGGTATAGTCGACTAGAACTGGGTTCCAGAGAGTTGGGTTTGGTTTCAGAGAAAAGTTAGTCGACTAGGGTCATATGGGTAGTCGACTAACAGACATGACAAGTCGACTAACAGTTATGTTAAGTCGACTAAATCTGAGATACAGAGAGTTAAGGTTTCTGGTCCAGGAAGGGTTAGTCGACTAGGGTCAAGGGTGTAGTCGACTAAGGGCCTCTAGTCGACTAGGAACTAAGGTAAGTCGACTAATACTGTGTTTCCTAGAATTGTGTTTCACAGGACAGAATAAGTTAGTCGACTAACGTCTAGGTCTAGTCGACTAATCGACTGGAAACAGCAAACAGAACAGATTTTCTAGGGTTGGGTTTGATGGCTAAATAACAAGAATTGAAGACACAATTGAACATGATAAGCAAACCTAAGTATACTAAGAATTTACCAAGGCTTGGTGAAGAAGAACACTTACCTAAAAGAAGCACAAGGTGATGGAGTGATGGTGGTGGTGATTGAAGTTGATGATGAAGAAGATGGTGGAGTCCTTTGGTGTTGTTGATGCCCTTGTGGTTGCTTCCATGGTGATGAAGGAGGAAGAAGATGAAGCTAAAGTGTTGGAGTAGTTGTTGAGGTGGTGGAGATGAAGAGGAATTGGAGATGGTGAAGGCTAGGGCTTTGGCTCTTGACGAAGAGAATGAAAAAAAGAAATGAAATGTAAAGGAAGGATATATATAGTATTGGGATTTTGTGAAGGGGGAGCAATTTAGATAGAAGAGAGGGGCTTAATTGCAAAAAGGGGAGGTGAGGTGAGTGTCCCTCTCTTGGCCACTTGGCCGGCCATGGAAGAGAGAGAGGGATGCATTCAATGGGGGTAGGTGGGAGTTGGTGGAAGAAGAAAAAGGAATTTAGAATTTTGGAAATAGGAAAAGTGTGTGGTGGAAGTTAAAGGAAAGGAAAGAAAGAAAATAGGAAATGGGAAAGAAAATGGAAAAGGGAAGGAATACTCTTGGAATGGAGAATGAAAATAATGGAAGTGGCGGATTCCCGGGATTCAGTTGCGGATGCGGAAATCTTCCGGGAAAATACCGGAATCGTCCGAAATTCAAGTATCTCGGAACGACCCGAAATAATTACCAAAAATCAAGAATATTAAACTAAGAATTATAGTGAAATCCGTTTTAAGAAATACTTTATAGTTTTAAAACTAAAAATCCCGGAATCAGTTACCTACCGACTCCGATGGAATTTTCATAAAATCATAAAATCCTCAGAAAAAGAATGTAGGTAGAAAATATGATTCTAAGAGATAATGCCTAAAGGACCATCATGAAATTCCAAACTGTTTGAGAATTAAAAATCCAGGAATCGGTCAGCGGCACTGGCCGACACCGGTTTTGAAGACTTTCATTTTAATTCCAGAAAATCTAGAAAATCATAGAAAATATGTAATATTGGAAAATGATATTTAAAACTAAAATCGGTCAATTCTAATTATCAGAATGTCTAAATCGAGTAATACTCTAGGATCGGGCCTTCGGTCCAGACTAGGGCTGACTCCGAATCCACGAATCCAAATCCAAGACAAAACAGTCATAAAAGGAATTCATAATACAGAATAAATATAGGAAACAAATCGAAAAAATACGACCGAAAATCTGAATACGCAACTAAGTACGTATTCCGGGAACGGGGTATTACAATCCACCCACCTTACAAAAAATTGCGTCCTCGCAATTTCGTTAAGGGGTAAATTGAATACAAAGGGGACAGCGGTGGAATTTATACCAATTAAGATATGAAGCACTAGAGGTAGGGCTCTCAAGTCGACTGAACAATAATTATCCTCCGCACTTCCGGCTGTATAAATCTTCGAATAATGCTGAATAATACTGATGATGTCGTGGCTGTGTAATAGAATTCCAGATGTACTGCCTATTTGATAGTCCTCCGAGCATAAGCCAGAATACTGAAGAAAGAAAACCCTGATAATCCTGAGCATAATAAAGAAGGCCGATAATTTAAGAATCCCGAATACTCAGCATCAATCACTCTGAACAATATAGTAGAGAATATAGAATATCCGTAGAGTATTCCGACTGCTGTCTTCTGAAAGATAGCCAGATCAAGATCGATCTGGAGAATACCAAGCTTCATAGAATTGGCCGAAGAGATCCCATAATAGCTTCTTTCAGAACCAGCCACTACCTCTCTAGTCTAGTCATATCTTAAGATAGTATAAGGCTTCATAAAACCAAAACAGGGAAAGGATAGGAAGAATTTGGAATCAAAGGAAAGATAGTCAAGAAATAGATAACTCTGCACTTGTAGTTGGAATGTATAACCAAGACTCATGTATTCCAGTTGCAAATTTCATTACCATTAATTTGCCCTCTGGACGTACTGAGGAAGTTAGAGCCTAAGCTCTGATACCAACCTGTAACGCCCCGATTCCACGGATACGGGGACGTCACTGCGTATATACGTAAGTCCGAATTACCTTCCCGTATATACGCTAAGCATCGGTACAGACAGAATCAGAGTACGGAAGCAAGTGGTGCATTATACATTCCAACACATATATATATACAATTACAGAATTATCACCAGATGTGATCCAATATTACAATAATATTATATCACAGATGCGCAAATGCGAGAATACAAAAGATATACATATATGAACAGTATAAAAGGGTGTCCACATACATGTATACAAGGAATGTACAAGTATGAATAGAAAAAGGGCACTCACGAGTTTAAAAAGGAAACTCGAGAGACTCACAGGGGGTCTGGAAGGATGGAGCTCTGAAAGGTCAACCGGGGTCCACGCTACCGCTGCGCCACTCTGATGCAGCAACAGGAAACCCATACGCTCCAAGCTCCGAAACCTGGACATGAGAATCCAGGGGAGTCAGTGAAACTCCCCAGGCGAGTAGGATGCAAAAGCCAGGTGGCGAGCCAAGGGTGAGTACAAGTCAAGTACAGAAGACAGGAGGGTTAGAACACAAATGAAGTATATATAAGAACGGGTATAACGTAACAATCGTAAAACAGGAAATCCGAAGTAAAACTGATCACAAGCAAAATTGATTGTATACGCTTAGGTTACGGTCCCATGAGACTAGTACATCGAAGGAATAATCCAAACAAGGAAACCTCATCTATATACCGTTATCTCATGCCACCGAATATCTAAGCGTATAGAATCAGAGTTGCAAAGTAGTCATAACAAGAATACATAACAGATGTGACAAGAGTGCATAACAGGTATCAAAACAGGAATCATAACAGTAATCATAACTGGGGTCACAGGAAACACCTATTATTATTATTACTCGTCTGACCCATATATCTCGGTATGTGACCTGGTGTACGGCCAACCCACATACATCCATATATAAGCAAGTCGAGGGTTGTTAACGGAAGTAGATGGAGAACTGACAGAGCTTCTTATAGTAGTTCTCATACACCTGGGACCAGTTTTGGAGGCCCAAAGTCCCCCTAACAGTAATCTGTGGGCCCAAAGTCCCACTAACAGTACCGCCAATATGTCATATTCCCATACTATAAGCAAGATATCATTCCGGCATCCATCACTTCCTCCCATACCCATACAAGTTGTCCTTTTTATAGCTTATGAACATAATTATCAGATTTCGGGAATGAGCAATATCATAACAAGAATACATAACAGTGATCAGTACATAACAGTAATCGGGTACTACATTCCCTTTATCGTGATAATTATAAGAATCGGTGTATCATGCTTGGTGTCAAGAGATAGCATGATAAATGGTGATGCATATCAAGTAACATGCATAACAATGGATTGATAATAAGTCTGGGTAAGTCATGACATAACAAGATGGTCTTGCCAGATAGTGGCATGTCAGGTGGTCAGGTGATAACATACTAAATGGTCAGGTGATATACATGTGTTAAAAGGAAGCATGCAACCGACAGGTCTGAAATAATAGCAAGTAATAACATGGAAGTGACTCCAAGTCCAACGACCACGAAGGGTCGGCCACGCATGGTATATGATGAAGAAACAAGCATATCATAAGCATGGTACAAGTACAAGATGAAGCTACCATAATATAAGCAATTGTAGTGCAATACATGAATATGGAAATAAGAAGCGAAATACTTATCGATCCGACAAAACAGGAAACTCAAATAGAGAAGAGCGAGACTACTCGCATACAAGAAAGTAGCGAGTGAGAATACTCGCCTAAACTCCAAAATACCGAAAGAGCCGTAATCCACGGAAGCTTGGGATGCGCCACAAAACCTGATATAAATATGTAGAGAGAAGAGGAGAGAGAAAAAGAGAAGGTAAGATGATGTTTGTCAAATGACAAGTCAAACAAGACCAAGATATGATATAAGTCTAGAGGTTAAGGTTCATATTTAAGAAAGGAATCAACTAAGACAGATAGGTAAAGTTAGTCGACTAGGATGGAAGAGTAGTCGACTAATAGTGGAGTTAGTCGACTAACGGTCTGGTATAGTCGACTAGAACTGGGTTCCAGAGAGTTGGGTTGGTTTCAGAGAAAAGTTAGTCGACTAGGGTCATATGGGTAGTCGACTAACAGACATGACAAGTCGACTAACAGTTATGTTAAGTCGACTAAATCTGAGATACAGAGAGTTAAGGTTTCTGGTCCAGGAAGGGTTAGTCGACTAGGGTCAGGGTGTAGTCGACTAAGGGCCTCTAGTCGACTAGGAACTAAGGTAAGTCGACTAATACTGTGTTTCCTAGAATTGTGTTTCACAGGACAGAATAAGTTAGTCGACTAACGTCTAGGTCTAGTCGACTAATCGACTGGAAACAGCAAACAGAACAGATTTTCTAGGGTTGGGTTTGATGGCTAAATAACAAGAATTGAAGACACAATTGAACATGATAAGCAAACCTAAGTATACTAAGAATTTACCAAGGCTTGGTGAAGAAGAACACTTACCTAAAAGAAGCACAAGGTGATGGAGTGATGGTGGTGGTGATTGAAGTTGATGATGAAGAAGATGGTGGAGTCCTTTGGTGTTGTTGATGCCCTTGTGGTTGCTTCCATGGTGATGAAGGAGGAAGAAGATGAAGCTAAAGTGTTGGAGTAGTTGTTGAGGTGGTGGAAATGAAGAGGAATTGGAGATGGTGAAGGCTAGGGCTCTGGCTCTTGATGAAGAGAATGAAAAAAAGAAATGAAATGTAAAGGAAGGATATATATAGTATTGGGATTTTGTGAAGGGGGAGCAATTTAGATAGAAGAGAGGGGCTTAATTGCAAAAAGGGGAGGTGAGGTGAGTGTCCCTCTCTTGGCCACTTGGCCGGCCATGGAAGAGAGAGAGGGATGCATTCAATGGGGGTAGGTGGGAGTTGGTGGAAGAAGAAAAAGGAATTTAGAATTTTGGAAAATAGGAAAAGTGTGTGGTGGAAGTTAAAGGAAAGGAAAGAAAGAAAATAGGAAATGGGAAAGAAAATGGAAAAGGGAAGGAATACTCTTGGAATGGAGAATGAAAATAATGGAAGTGGCGGATTACCGGGATTCAGTTGCGGATGCGGAAATCTTCCGGGAAAATACCGGAATCGTCCGAAATTCAAGTATCTCGGAACGACCCGAAATAATTACCAAAAAATCAAGAATATTAAACTAAGAATTATAGTGAAATCCGTTTTAAGAAATACTTTATAGTTTTAAAACTAAAAATCCCGGAATCAGTTACCTACCGACTCCGATGGAATTTTCATAAAATCATAAAATCCTCAGAAAAAGAATGTAGGTAGAAAATATGATTCTAAGAGATAATGCCTAAAGGACCATCATGAAATTCCAAACTGTTTGAGAATTAAAAATCCAGGAATCGGTCAGCGGCACTGGCCGACACCGGTTTTGAAGACTTTCATTTTAATTCCAGAAAAATCTAGAAAATCATAGAAAATATGTAATATTGGAAAATGATATTTAAAACTAAAATCGGTCAATTCTAATTATCAGAATGTCTAAATCGAGTAATACTCTAGGATCGGGCCTTCGGTCCAGACTAGGGCTGACTCCGAATCCACGAATCCAAATCCAAGACAAAACAGTCATAAAAGGAATTCATAATACAGAATAAATATAGGAAACAAATCGAAAAAATACGACCGAAAATCTGAATACGCAACTAAGTACGTATTCCGGGAACGGGGTATTACAATCCACCCACCTTACAAAAAATTGCGTCCTCGCAATTTCGTTAAGGGGTAAATTGAATACAAAGGGGACAGCGGTGGAATTTATACCAATTAAGATATGAAGCACTAGAGGTAGGGCTCTCAAGTCGACTGAACAATAATTATCCTCCGCACTTCCGGCTGTATAAATCTTCGAATAATGCTGAATAATACTGATGATGTCGTGGCTGTGTAATAGAATTCCAGATGTACTGCCTATTTGATAGTCCTCCGAGCATAAGCCAGAATACTGAAGATAAAGAAAACCCTGATAATCCTGAGCATAATAAAGAAGGCCGATAATTTAAGAATCCCGAATACTCAGCATCAATCACTCTGAACAATATAGTAGAGAATATAGAATATCCGTAGAGTATTCCGACTGCTGTCTTCTGAAAGATAGCCAGATCAAGATCGATCTGGAGAATACCAAGCTTCATAGAATTGGCCGAAGAGATCCCATAATAGCTTCTTTCAGAACCAGCCACTACCTCTCTAGTCTAGTCATATCTTAAGATAGTATAAGGCTTCATAAAACCAAAACAGGGAAAGGATAGGAAGAATTTGAAATCAAAGGAAAGATAGTCAAGAAATAGATAACTCTGCACTTGTAGTTGGAATGTATAACCAAGACTCATGTATTCCAGTTGCAAATTTCATTACCATTAATTTGCCCTCTGGACGTACTGAGAAAGTTAGAGCCTAAGCTCTGATACCAACCTGTAACGCCCCGATTCCACGGATACGGGGACGTCACTGCGACGTATATACGTAAGTCCGAATTACCTTCCCGTATATACGCTAAGCATCGGTACAGACAAGAATCAGAGTACGGAAGCAAGTGGTGCATTATACATTCCAACACATATATATATACAATTACAGAATTATCACCAGATGTGATCCAATATTACAATAATATTATATCACAGATGCGCAAATGCGAGAATACAAAAGATATACATATATGAACAGTATAAAAGGGTGTCCACATACATGTATACAAGGAATGTACAAGTATGAATAGAAAAAGGGCACTCACGAGTTTAAAAAGGAAAACTCGAGAGACTCACAGGGGGTCTGGAAGGATGGAGCTCTGAAAGGTCAACCGGGGTCCACGCTACCGCTGCGCCACTCTGATGCAGCAACAGGAAACCCATACGCTCCAAGCTCCGAAACCTGGACATGAGAATCCAGGGGAGTCAGTGAAACTCCCCAGGCGAGTAGGATGCAAAAGCCAGGTGGCGAGCCAAGGGTGAGTACAAGAGTCAAGTACAGAAGACAGGAGGGTTAGAACACAAATGAAGTATATATAAGAACGGGTATAACGTAACAATCGTAAAACAGGAAATCCGAAGTAAAACTGATCACAAGCAAAATTGATTGTATACGCTTAGGTTACGGTCCCATGAGACTAGTACATCGAAGGAATAATCCAAACAAGGAAACCCTCATCTATATACCGTTATCTCATGCCACCGAATATCTAAGCGTATAGAATCAGAGTTGCAAAGTAGTCATAACAAGAATACATAACAGATGTGACAAGAGTGCATAACAGGTATCAAAACAGGAATCATAACAGTAATCATAACTGGGGTCACAGGAAACACCTATTATTATTATTACTCGTCTGACCCATATATCTCGGTATGTGACCTGGTGTACGGCCAACCCACATACATCCATATATAAGCAAGTCGAGGGTTGTTAACGGAAGTAGATGGAGAACTGACAGAGCTTCTTATAGTAGTTCCCATACACCTGGGACCAGTTTTGGAGGCCCAAAGTCCCCCTAACAGTAATCTGTGGGCCCAAAGTCCCACTAACAGTACCGCCAATATGTCATATTCCCATACTATAAGCAAGATATCATTCCGGCATCCATCACTTCCTCCCATACCCATACAAGTTGTCCTTTTATAGCTTATGAACATAATTATCAGATTTCGGGAATGAGCAATATCATAACAAGAATACATAACAGTGATCAGTACATAACAGTAATCGGGTACTACATTCCCTTTATCGTGATAATTATAAGAATCGGTGTATCATGCTTGGTGTCAAGAGATAGCATGATAAATGGTGATGCATATCAAGTAACATGCATAACAATGGATTGATAATAAGTCTGGGTAAGTCATGACATAACAAGATGGTCTTGCCAGATAGTGGCATGTCAGGTGGTCAGGTGATAACATACTAAATGGTCAGGTGATATACATGTGTTAAAAGGAAGCATGCAACCGACAGGTCTGAAATAATAGCAAGTAATAACATGGAAGTGACTCCAAGTGCAACGACCACGAAGGGTCGACCACGCATGGTATATGATGAAGAAACAAGCATATCATAAGCATGGTACAAGTACAAGATGAAGCTACCATAATATAAGCAATTGTAGTGCAATACATGAATATGAAAATAAGAAGCGAAATACTTATCGATCCGACAAAACAGGAAACTCAAATAGAGAAGAGCGAGACTACTCGCATACAAGAAAGTAGCGAGTGAGAATACTCGCCTAAACTCCAAAATACCGAAAGAGCCGTAATCCACGGAAGCTTGGGATGCGCCACAAAACCTGATATAAATATGTAGAGAGAAGAGGAGAGAGAAAAAGAGAAGGTAAGATGATGTTTGTCAAATGACAAGTCAAACAAGACCAAGATATGATATAAGTCTAGAGGTTAAGGTTCATATTTAAGAAAGGAATCAACTAAGACAGATAGGTAAAGTTAGTCGACTAGGATGGAAGAGTAGTCGACTAATAGTGGAGTTAGTCGACTAACGGTCTGGTATAGTCGACTAGAACTGGGTTCCAGAGAGTTGGGTTTGGTTTCAGAGAAAAGTTAGTCGACTAGGGTCATATGGGTAGTCGACTAACAGACATGACAAGTCGACTAACAGTTATGTTAAGTCGACTAAATCTGAGATACAGAGAGTTAAGGTTTCTGGTCCAGGAAGGGTTAGTCGACTAGGGTCAAGGGTGTAGTCGACTAAGGGCCTCTAGTCGACTAGGAACTAAGGTAAGTCGACTAATACTGTGTTTCCTAGAATTGTGTTTCACAGGACAGAATAAGTTAGTCGACTAACGTCTAGGTCTAGTCGACTAATCGACTGGAAACAGCAAACAGAACAGATTTTCTAGGGTTGGGTTGATGGCTAAATAACAAGAATTGAAGACACAATTGAACATGATAAGCAAACCTAAGTATACTAAGAATTTACCAAGGCTTGGTGAAGAAGAACACTTACCTAAAAGAAGCACAAGGTGATGGAGTGATGGTGGTGGTGATTGAAGTTGATGATGAAGAAGATGGTGGAGTCCTTTGGTGTTGTTGATGCCCTTGTGGTTGCTTCCATGGTGATGAAGGAGGAAGAAGATGAAGCTAAAGTGTTGGAGTAGTTGTTGAGGTGGTGGAGATGAAGAGGAATTGGAGATGGTGAAGGCTAGGGCTTTGGCTCTTGATGAAGAGAATGAAAAAAAGAAATGAAATGTAAAGGAAGGATATATATAGTATTGGGATTTTGTGAAGGGGGAGCAATTTAGATAGAAGAGAGGGGCTTAATTGCAAAAAGGGGAGGTGAGGTGAGTGTCCCTCTCTTGGCCACTTGGCCGGCCATGGAAGAGAGAGAGGGATGCATTCAATGGGGGTAGGTGGGAGTTGGTGGAAGAAGAAAAAGGAATTTAGAATTTGGAAAATAGGAAAAGTGTGTGGTGGAAGTTAAAGGAAAGGAAAGAAAGAAAATAGGAAATGGGAAAGAAAATGGAAAAGGGAAGGAATACTCTTGGAATGGAGAATGAAAATAATGGAAGTGGCGGATTCCCGGGATTCAGTTGCGGATGCGGAAATCTTCCGGGAAAATACCGGAATCGTCCGAAATTCAAGTATCTCGGAACGACCCGAAATAATTACCAAAAAATCAAGAATATTAAACTAAGAATTATAGTGAAATCCGTTTTAAGAAATACTTTATAGTTTTAAAACTAAAAATCCCGGAATCAGTTACCTACCGACTCCGATGGAATTTTCATAAAATCATAAAATCCTCAGAAAAAGAATGTAGGTAGAAAATATGATTCTAAGAGATAATACCTAAAGGACCATCATGAAATTCCAAACTGTTTGAGAATTAAAAATCCAGGAATCGGTCAGCGGCACTGGCCGACACCGGTTTTGAAGACTTTCATTTTAATTCCAGAAAAATCTAGAAAATCATAGAAAATATGTAATATTGGAAAATGATATTTAAACTAAAATCGGTCAATTCTAATTATCAGAATGTCTAAATCGAGTAATACTCTAGGATCGGGCCTTCGGTCCAGACTAGGGCTGACTCCGAATCCACGAATCCAAATCCAAGACAAAACAGTCAGAAAAGGAATTCATAATACAGAATAAATATAGGAAACAAATCGAAAAAATACGACCGAAAATCTGAATACGCAACTAAGTACGTATTCCGGGAACGGGGTATACAATCCACCCACCTTACAAAAAATTGCGTCCTCGCAATTTCGTTAAGGGGTAAATTGAATACAAAGGGGACAGCGGTGGAATTTATACCAATTAAGATATGAAGCACTAGAGGTAGGGCTCTCAAGTCGACTGAACAATAATTATCCTCCGCACTTCCGGCTGTATAAATCTTCGAATAATGCTGAATAATACTGATGATGTCGTGGCTGTGTAATAGAATTCCAGATGTACTGCCTATTTGATAGTCCTCCGAGCATAAGCCAGAATACTGAAGATAAAGAAAACCCTGATAATCCTGAGCATAATAAAGAAGGCCGATAATTTAAGAATCCCGAATACTCAGCATCAATCACTCTGAACAATATAGTAGAGAATATAGAATATCCGTAGAGTATTCCGACTGCTGTCTTCTGAAAGATAGCCAGATCAAGATCGATCTGGAGAATACCAAGCTTCATAGAATTGGCCGAAGAGATCCCATAATAGCTTCTTTCAGAACCAGCCACTACCTCTCTAGTCTAGTCATATCTTAAGATAGTATAAGGCTTCATAAAACCAAAACAGGGAAAGGATAGGAAGAATTTGGAATCAAAGGAAAGATAGTCAAGAAATAGATAACTCTGCACTTGTAGTTGGAATGTATAACCAAGACTCATGTATTCCAGTTGCAAATTTCATTACCATTAATTTGCCCTCTGGACGTACTGAGGAAGTTAGAGCCTAAGCTCTGATACCAACCTGTAACGCCCCGATTCCACGGATACGGGGACGTCACTGCGACGTATATACGTAAGTCCGAATTACCTTCCCGTATATACGCTAAGCATCGGTACAGACAAGAATCAGAGTACGGAAGCAAGTGGTGCATTATACATTCCAACACATATATATATACAATTACAGAATTATCACCAGATGTGATCCAATATTACAATAATATTATATCACAGATGCGCAAATGCGAGAATACAAAAGATATACATATATGAACAGTATAAAAGGGTGTCCACATACATGTATACAAGGAATGTACAAGTATGAATAGAAAAAGGGCACTCACGAGTTTAAAAAGGAAAACTCGAGAGACTCACAGGGGGTCTGGAAGGATGGAGCTCTGAAAGGTCAACCGGGGTCCACGCTACCGCTGCGCCACTCTGATGCAGCAACAGGAAACCCATACGCTCCAAGCTCCGAAACCTGGACATGAGAATCCAGGGAGTCAGTGAAACTCCCCAGGCGAGTAGGATGCAAAAGCCAGGTGGCGAGCCAAGGGTGAGTACAAGAGTCAAGTACAGAAGACAGGAGGGTTAGAACACAAATGAAGTATATATAAGAACGGGTATAACGTAACAATCGTAAAACAGGAAATCCGAAGTAAAACTGATCACAAGCAAAATTGATTGTATACGCTTAGGTTACGGTCCCATGAGACTAGTACATCGAAGGAATAATCCAAACAAGGAAACCCTCATCTATATACCGTTATCTCATGCCACCGAATATCTAAGCGTATAGAATCAGAGTTGCAAAGTAGTCATAACAAGAATACATAACAGATGTGACAAGAGTGCATAACAGGTATCAAAACAGGAATCATAACAGTAATCATAACTGGGGTCACAGGAAACACCTATTATTATTATTACTCGTCTGACCCATATATCTCGGTATGTGACCTGGTGTACGGCCAACCCACATACATCCATATATAAGCAAGTCGAGGGTTGTTAACGGAAGTAGATGGAGAACTGACAGAGCTTCTTATAGTAGTTCCCATACACCTGGGACCAGTTTTGGAGGCCCAAAGTCCCCCTAACAGTAATCTGTGGGCCCAAAGTCCCACTAACAGTACCGCCAATATGTCATATTCCCATACTATAAGCAAGATATCATTCCGGCATCCATCACTTCCTCCCATACCCATACAAGTTGTCCTTTTTATAGCTTATGAACATAATTATCAGATTTCGGGAATGAGCAATATCATAACAAGAATACATAACAGTGATCAGTACATAACAGTAATCGGGTACTACATTCCCTTTATCGTGATAATTATAAGAATCGGTGTATCATGCTTGGTGTCAAGAGATAGCATGATAAATGGTGATGTATATCAAGTAACATGCATAACAATGGATTGATAATAAGTCTGGGTAAGTCATGACATAACAAGATGGTCTTGCCAGATAGTGGCATGTCAGGTGGTCAGGTGATAACATACTAAATGGTCAGGTGATATACATGTGTTAAAAGGAAGCATGCAACCGACAGGTCTGAAATAATAGCAAGTAATAACATGGAAGTGACTCCAAGTCCAACGACCACGAAGGGTCGGCCACGCATGGTATATGATGAAGAAACAAGCATATCATAAGCATGGTACAAGTACAAGATGAAGCTACCATAATATAAGCAATTGTAGTGCAATACATGAATATGGAAATAAGAAGCGAAATACTTATCGATCCGACAAAACAGGAAACTCAAATAGAGAAGAGCGAGACTACTCGCATACAAGAAAGTAGCGAGTGAGAATACTCGCCTAAACTCCAAAATACCGAAAGAGCCGTAATCCACGGAAGCTTGGGATGCGCCACAAAACCTGATATAAATATGTAGAGAGAAGAGGAGAGAGAAAAAGAGAAGGTAAGATGATGTTTGTCAAATGACAAGTCAAACAAGACCAAGATATGATATAAGTCTAGAGGTTAAGGTTCATATTTAAGAAAGAATCAACTAAGACAGATAGGTAAAGTTAGTCGACTAGGATGGAAGAGTAGTCGACTAATAGTGGAGTTAGTCGACTAACGGTCTGGTATAGTCGACTAGAACTGGGTTCCAGAGAGTTGGGTTTGGTTTCAGAGAAAAGTTAGTCGACTAGGGTCATATGGGTAGTCGACTAACAGACATGACAAGTCGACTAACAGTTATGTTAAGTCGACTAAATCTGAGATACAGAGAGTTAAGGTTTCTGGTCCAGGAAGGGTTAGTCGACTAGGGTCAAGGGTGTAGTCGACTAAGGGCCTCTAGTCGACTAGGAACTAAGGTAAGTCGACTAATACTGTGTTTCCTAGAATTGTGTTTCACAGGACAGAATAAGTTAGTCGACTAACGTCTAGGTCTAGTCGACTAATCGACTGGAAACAGCAAACAGAACAGATTTTCTAGGGTTGGGTTTGATGGCTAAATAACAAGAATTGAAGACACAATTGAACATGATAAGCAACCTAAGTATACTAAGAATTACCAAGGCTTGGTGAAGAAGAACACTTACCTAAAAGAAGCACAAGGTGATGGAGTGATGGTGGTGGTGATTGAAGTTGATGATGAAGAAGATGGTGGAGTCCTTTGGTGTTGTTGATGCCCTTGTGGTTGCTTCCATGGTGATGAAGGAGGAAGAAGATGAAGCTAAAGTGTTGGAGTAGTTGTTGAGGTGGTGGAGATGAAGAGGAATTGGAGATGGTGAAGGCTAGGGCTTTGGCTCTTGATGAAGAGAATGAAAAAAAGAAATGAAATGTAAAGGAAGGATATATATAGTATTGGGATTTTGTGAAGGGGGAGCAATTTAGATAGAAGAGAGGGGCTTAATTGCAAAAGGGGAGGTGAGGTGAGTGTCCCTCTCTTGGCCACTTGGCCGGCCATGGAAGAGAGAGAGGGATGCATTCAATGGGGGTAGGTGGGAGTTGGTGGAAGAAGAAAAAGGAATTTAGAATTTTGGAAAATAGGAAAAGTGTGTGGTGGAAGTTAAAGGAAAGGAAAGAAAGAAAATAGGAAATGGGAAAGAAAATGGAAAAGGGAAGGAATACTCTTGGAATGGAGAATGAAAATAATGGAAGTGGCGGATTCCCGGGATTCAGTTGCGGATGCGGAAATCTTCCGGGAAAATACCGGAATCGTCCGAAATTCAAGTATCTCGGAACGACCCGAAATAATTACCAAAAAATCAAGAATATTAAACTAAGAATTATAGTGAAATCCGTTTTAAGAAATACTTTATAGTTTTAAAACTAAAAATCCCGGAATCAGTTACCTACCGACTCCGATGGAATTTTCATAAAATCATAAAATCCTCAGAAAAAGAATGTAGGTAGAAAATATGATTCTAAGAGATAATACCTAAAGGACCATCATGAAATTCCAAACTGTTTGAGAATTAAAATCCAGGAATCGGTCAGCGGCACTGGCCGACACCGGTTTTGAAGACTTTCATTTAATTCCAGAAAAATCTAGAAAATCATAGAAAATATGTAATATTGGAAAATGATATTTAAAACTAAAATCGGTCAATTCTAATTATCAGAATGTCTAAATCGAGTAATACTCTAGGATCGGGCCTTCGGTCCAGACTAGGGCTGACTCCGAATCCACGAATCCAAATCCAAGACAAAACAGTCATAAAAGGAATTCATAATACAGAATAAATATAGGAAACAAATCGAAAAAATACGACCGAAAATCTGAATACGCAACTAAGTACGTATTCCGGGAACGGGGTATTACAATAGATATCTTCGGTTAATGTGTGTGTGTATATATATATATATATATGTCAATATATCTATTTTATGTTTGGGTATTGTATTTAAATCATATTTAAGTAATACATCAAGATAGCAATTGCGCACCTCAGCTCTTATCTAGAGGAATGACGAGGAGAAGTTCAGTACCCGTAAAGAGTATTCGGCTTCAACGTCTTGTTTTAATAGCTTAATATGAGTTAATTATTGAAAATATACTATTAATATAATAATAATAATAAAATAATATAAATTTTTTTAGTTTCATATGTTTTTCATGCCTATAAGATTTCTTGTATTATTTTTATGTTTTATGTGTAAAAATATACAAGTAAAAACTATTTTTCAAAAGCCCTAAAATCCTACCTTTAAAACAGTTTTTGGGCTGTCTCAGTCGACTGCCGGTCGACCGAGTTGACCTGGCATAAGCCTGGTCGACCGGAAGATCGACCGAAGTAACCTGGTATTCAAAATTTTTTGGCCTGAAGCCGGTCGACCGAGGTCGACCGACTGTAATAGAGATTGCTCTCGGTTAGCCCCGGTTGACCAGGAATCGGGTCTGGTTGTGGATAACCCGTTTTAAAACCCTAAGTACCCAATTGTAGGTCACTAGAGGGGGGTGGATAGGTGACTAGCTAATCTAATGATGAATAATGTAGAATTAAAAATTATTTGTGCAAACCAAAAACTATTAAGCTAAACACATTAAGTATAACACAAGAGTGTAGCCGAATTCCCAGTGAAGGGCTCTGGACTATCTCCTCAAGATTCTTCTAGATAAGAGTTGAGATCCCGCTATGGCTCTCTTGGTTGAATACAAGTGTGAGCAAACAATCTCAAGCATATGTCAATTTAAGCACAAGATATTTCAAGCATATAAATAGATAAGCAATGTAAGCATGCAAGATATAAATACAAGTGAGAGATAGAGAGTGCAATCGCAAACACGGGAGATTTGTTTCGAGATTCGAACACCCTCGCTCTACGTCCCCGCATTCAACAATATGAAGGACTTCCACTAAAAACGATCCCACCGGGTCACTCAGTGCCGCAACACCTACAACGAGTTCACACTAGAACTCCTTGGACTCACTAGTCCCTCTCTTGTTTCCGCAAGAACAACACACGCAAGCACACTAGCTTGCCGTGGCTACACCTCTGCACCGAGCTCCCACAAGAACTCGAAACAATACGAACCCGCAAGTTCGCCTCCTCAAATACAAGATGAAACACTTTGGTAATCCCAACAGTTTGATCACCTAAAACACGCTGATAATAACTCCCCTATAGGATAGATATGGCAATGAAAAGCTCAAGTATATGTGAGAAACACTAGATAAAGTAGTGGAGGAAAAACTCAAGAAATCTCTTTTGAAAACACTCTTGATAAACCCTCCTTTTGATATGAAAGTTTTAGCTCTAAAACAAGTGGAGATAAACACTTAGAAAGGTAGGAAAAACTAGTTTGAAAACTCACTTGAAATCTTATAGAAAACATCCTAAAACTGCCCCAATATATAGGTATCCAAAAACTAGTCGTTGGGGTCTAACTCAGCAGGAAATCCTGTTGTCGGTCGACCGGCCGGTCGACCGCTAACGGTCAGATTTTCGACTGTTGGGAAAAGCGGTCAACCAGACGATCGACCGATACTGGGCATTGACCTAACGGCCGATCGCCTGATCGACCGGGGCAGATCCAGAGAACAAAGCTCTCTGGACGGTCGACCGCATGGTCGACCGGCCCTGGCTGTGCACGTTTGTGCACATTGGTCAACCGCCCGGTCGCCCGGTCGGCCTCCAGAAGACCTGGTCAGCCATGTATAGGGATTAAAACTTGGTCTTTTTACCTTCAATAAAATCCCATAAATTCTCATTAATACTACAAAAATAAGCTCACTAATATACTTTGATATATAAACATGTTTGATTAAAAATCAAAATATATTACAAATGTTTTGAACTATTTTTGTGATATATAATTTGGGCTTAAAAAAACCGTATTTTTAAAAACAATCTCCAAATTGAAAAACGATTTTTCCAAAACTTCTCCAAATACAAAAATAAGATATTTTAAGCACTTTTGAAGCTTAATGTGTATGAATATGATCCACTACACATATGAAATGAAATATCTATGTTTTTGATAATTTGCTCTAAACTAAGTTTTGATAAATCCAAACGATATTTTTCTACACACAAAACTATCTTATGAAAATACATATAATTTTGTGTGTGTGTATATATATATATACTTGAGCAATCCACCAACTAATCTATCCTTTATATTTTATCTAAAAATAAAATCTTAACACTTATAAAACCCGACATAAGTCTTCTTGAAATTTTTCTCTTGAAAATCTTCTCCTTCTTGACTTGGTCCAAATCTTGATCCAAAGAGCTGGACTCCTCTTGAGTACCTAATGCAATCTTGATACGTGAGCTCTTGAATTAACACGTGTTCGCTCCAAAACTTAACTTCGAATCCTTTGTTGAAGCTAAACACTCACTAAGATCTTGATCAAATATCTGAGACTAAACAAACACAAGATCATTAGTACTATAACTATATGAGTTAATCATCATCAAAACTAGAGTGATAGACCTTTGGGCCAACACCAATTTCTCTCATTCTCTCTTCCTCCACCGTCACCTCTCCTCTTCCTCACTATTTTTTCTCACCCCATCTCACTCTAATCCTCCCAAAACACCTCTATTCCAAAATCAAACCTTAAAATTTGTTGAATCTCTCTTCAACACTCCAGATCTTTTGATTTTAAGGAGATTTTTTTTGGTTTCAAGGTATAATCTCTCTTCTCTCTAAACCTTCTTGATTTTAATAGTTTTTCTAGTAAATCCTTCTATATTTCATGCCAAATCTTTATTTGTCATCTCCAAAATGTCAAAAGAGCTAATCTGAGAAGGGTAAAAAACACCTGAATCATCCTCCAACCTTTTATCTCTCAAAATCACTCTCATAGATTTTTTGTAATTCACAATAAACATGTTATCCCTGGTAGAACGGCGGTGCTTGCTGATTTTGAGCACCTGACTCTTTCTACCATCTTGAGTACAAGCTCTTTTGAACATCTTGTTACAATTAAGGAACTTGTCTATTTTGAGCTTGTACACTACTTTTACTCTAATCTGACATTTCAAAACAATCACATCAGATCTAGGGTTCTGAGTAAGGATATGAATATTTCTCTAGATCATTTTGCCCATCTGCTACACCTTTACTGTGAGGGGGTAAACATTTATAATGTTAATCTTCATGAGTTTGATTATCCTGACGGTGAATCTGCCCTCACCGCATCCTTATTGCTTCATGATGATGAAAACTCTGTTTTAGTTAGGAATGAGGAGGTGGAGTATTATACTCTCACCGCTCAAGTCCTAACTAAGATTGTGCTCTATAATCTCCTGCCAAAATCGGGAGAATATAGTCATGCAGGGGGTTCTGTCCCCTCTTGATCTATGCCTTCTGAAATGCATTAGAGTTAACATTCTAAAACTCATTGTCAATTACATGGCCTCCGAGCATCTCCTAATCTCAAACCGTTACTTACCCCTTGGGATGCTCATGACCCACTCCTAAAGCGACTAAAATTTGACTCTCCACTGAACGGTCTATCGAACCGTCAGTTGACATCAATAGCACTCTTCTAAAGAGGATGCGTGCTAGGGAGCGTATTCCTGCTCCTCAACCCCCATATCATTCGTGCTGTTGTTCTTGAATCCTCCTCTACCTCTTATGCATCTTTGATCCATACTCGGCCCTTTCTGCTCAGCTTCGGGGGCATGACTTGAAGATGTCCGCAAACTTTCAAAGGATGGAGCAAAGAGTTGATAATGATTTGCAGTATATCTGCGCCTCTATTCGCTATCTTCAGACCTGTGTCGACGATACCTACAGTAGGAACGCTTGGCCTGTTCTACTTCCGAGAGGTCACTCACAACCCCTTCCTACAACGGGTCCTCCGTTTGATACATGGATACCTCCTCCAACTCCTTCCAAGACACTGGCTCCTCCAGAAGTTTCAGACTTTCAGAAAGATTGACCCTTTTGTTGATGACAAAAAGGGGGAGAGATTTTATGGAGTAATCCATGGGAGTTATTTATCTTGGGTGCTTTTATCTAGGGTGTTTTATTTTTGAGTATTTATTTATGTACTTTTGGACATGTAGTATTTGGTGGACATGGACATGTGTTTGTTACATTGCAGTATCTGGTGGACATGTGTTTTTACGTGGTATGTATCTTATTTTGAGGTTGGCATTGAACTCTGTATGGACATATTTATTTTTATGATATCTCTATTGTTTTTGAGAAGTTATGTATCTCTTTCTTTCTGTTGATATATTTGATACATATCTTCTGTGTGTGCAGCATGTGGTATATTTATATTTTTAGTGTTTCCTTTATAAACCAATCATCTGCCACTTGAATTGGAGGTTGGAGGCTATTGGATGGATGGAGGAAAAAGATTGTGCACACACTGTTGTAATTCTGTATTCTTGGTATGCATAGATGGGTTGCATAGAGCTTGATTGACATATCTTATCCATATGCTTTTATTGATGCATTTAACTTTTATGTCACATTCTGATATATGCATATGTCTAAGGGGAGCTTCGCTTGAAGTCTCGTCCTAAATTATTTGTGATAACTCTATGTGTTTTGTCATCAGCAAAAAAGGGGATATTGTTGGCCCAAAGACCATTAGCCTAGTTTTGATGATAACAAAATATATGTGGTTATGTTTTTAATAATTTTGTTTAACAAAGTTTCAAGTTAACTATTTGTTATATTTGGATCCATCACAAGACTCACACATTTAGAAGCTAAGAAGATATGGATCCCATAGCCTAAGCACGTAGAAGAGCTCAAAGATCAAATATACTAGAGAAGACTATATCAAGATTTGTGTTTTTACTTTTTGTATTTTGGATAGAATTTATAGTCGTTTGTTAAAATCAAGATGATATAGGTTGATAGCTTTTGGGATTAACATACACACATACATTTCATGCTCCTTTGTGTTTTTTTAATAAGAGTTCATAACTATACTCTTTATCATTTTCAAAATCGAGTTTCAGAAAAACATGTTTCAGAAAAATCAAGTTTTTGATTTAGAAATGAATTTTGACAAAATATGGTTTTAACTTTACTTTGTGTTGATCTATGATCACACACTGGTTCTTTCAAGTCCCTAGAACTCTATTTTACATTTAAAGATCAGAAGTTATTTTATCGAAAAAAGAATGGTTTCAAAAAGATTTCCATAACTTGACTTTGGCCCTTTGTCGGTCGACCGGATGGTTGACCGTTGGCAGAGCAAAATTGCTCTGTCGGTCGAACAACATACACCCAAGTGCATTTGTGCACCTTGGTCGACCGGGTGGTCGACCGACTATAAGAGCTTTGCTCGCGACCGGCCTGGTTGACCGACGGAGAGTTTAACTTTCAAGTCGGGAACAACGGTCGACCAGACGGTCGACCGTTATCCCAACGATCGGAAATCTGATCGTTGGCGGTCGACCGGCCGGTCGACTGACAGAAGACTTTTCTTCTGTGATTTTTCCCAAAGGCTATATTCTGTTTTGTCTTTTGTTGGGTCTTTTCCAAACGGCTCTTTTGGGTTTTTCACTCATATTTTCATCCCCTATAAATAGTGGGACTATGGAAAAACTCAATAACAAGATTTCTAAAGCTTAGATTAAGTTTTTATAAATTTTAGCTTTTCCATAAAGATTTATTTTGAGCCAAAATTTAAATTCTTACTTTTAGCTTGAGCCCTCCCTCTACATCTCTACAAGCTATTTTCACTACACAATCCCAAAGAGTTTCACCTCCTCATCTTGGTTATAAAATTGTGCTTATGAGCCATTTGTGATCAAGTGTTGATCACCGTTTTTCTTCTATTGAGAAGTTATAGAGGTTGCGGTTTCAAGTGAGCTAGTGAGCTTCGTGTTGGTGTTGCGGCGTCGCATAGAGGACTAGTGAGCCCATTGAATTCTAGTGGAACCTTGCAAACGGTTGACGATCTAGTGAGATCAGTCATAGTGGAAATCCTTCATAGTGTTAAAGGCGGGGACGTAGATCAGTGGCTCGAACCTCGAAACAAATTATTGGTTTTGCGATTGCTTACTCTTTCCCTCTTCACTCTATTCTCTCTTTAATTTCTTGCACTCTAATGTTGTTTACTTATTTATAAGTGTTTCTTAAGTTGTGATTGATATTTGTTAGATTGCTAGCAAGTGATTTTTTATTGT